>VTPC01090575.1:130906-143400 GCA_011009095.1 Ignelater luminosus
CCTTCTTTTCAACAGATAAAAGGCATGCACTCCAAACTTAAAATTGTTTTGTTGTAGTAACTCTGTGCTGCCGGTAAAAGAAATAATAACTTAGCAACTACGTAAGTTTACAAGTCCAGCAATTTAATTGTTTTAAAATTAGTGTCATACAAAAAGAGAAAATAAAAACTTGCAAAAAATGTTTTAATAAAACAGTAGTTGAATGATTATGACTGCTTTTCATCTGATGGGAACGTCTTAGTCATTACTTTATGATATAACTAGTAAAAGTTTATGGATAAATTCATAAATTACAAACCTTGTATTTTCAACAAACTCCGAAGGAGTCGTTACTGAATTTGCAAAGTCTGTCTGTCTGTATGGCTGTATGTATGTATGTCCGCAATTTTTGTCAAATTTTGAAATTTTAACTTCAGATTTGGATTCTACATCAAAAACTAAAGACAACGTGGTATCTTCGTTTTTTGATAACTCTTCGGGAACATGGTCAAAATGGCGGGCAAAAAAATAAAAAATTTTCAAAATTTCTTTTACTTCTACTTTCTACATCAAAAAATAAGACAAACCTGTACATTCAGTTTTTTGATATCACCTCGGAAACATGGTCAAAATGGCTGCCGAAATCTGAAAAAAGTAACAAAACGGAGTTCGTTGTGGTTATGCTTTGCATTTCCGGATGTTTTTATACTCGTATATACATTTTACACTTTTGTTTTTTAACGGGAAATGTTTACTTTGTTATAATTAAATTATTAAATTTAATATAATTATTAATAACAATGGTAATAATTCTTAAAAGCACAATGTTTTGGTTTTTTAAGGAGTCCAGCAACAAAAAACATCAACTGCAGCAACATGTTAGAACATTTTTGCATCAGGCTAGTGTCTCTATAAAAACTAAATTGAAGCAGACGTTTCCAACAAAACAAGCCGATAAAAAATAAATTTGCTGAAGACTTGGCTTAGAACTTAGAACCCAACGCTCATCAAACAGAAGCACCAAGTGTTTTGTTCATTGTGAAATCTTTAATCAAATATCAGTTTCAAGGAGACACGGACAATAACAGTACATCAAATCATGTAAAAGAAGAGTGTTAAAATTTTTTAAGTAAAATGAATTACAACAGTAGGAAAGGCATCAAGAAATGCTGGAAAGTGATATTTTGAGATTAAGTTTAGAAACAAGTTTCAAGAACGGCATAGTTCTGTTACCTCGATACCAAGTCGTTCTGAGGAACTGGGTCATATTTCTCTAAGGTAACTCAACCATAAGTTTCAGTTACCTAGAAATCTTCCAATATGGTAACAAAATATTATGGCTACAGTATATAAACCGAATTTATCACAGAAAGATAGGTAAGAAACGATATCACAAATAGCAACAAAACCATTTTGTGGAGCTGCAGCCTTCTATAATATCCCTCGTTTTACCTTGAAGCATACATACACGGAACAAGAGGCAAAGAAGTTGTAGCAAAGAGCTGGGAAGGGTGGTGGAGATACGCTTTGGAACTGCACGTTGAAACAGAACAATGCAGCATTGGGGATACTGATTATGTCAAGAAAGATCGTTCGGGAGAACAATGGTTCTTCAATTTCTATCAGAGATACTAATTGTCTTTAAAGAAACCACAGGGAATAAAAATCAATAGAAAGAAACAATAAAACCCCTGGACTGTTTACGGTTGAGAATTTACACTTAACCACAACTCATCTTTAATTGTAACGCGACGTCATTTTCTTCTGACCATTCAAATCCCAAACCAGTAGGTGCGGTACGCTCGAAATGCACCAGAACGACATTGACATTTGACGGCGACAATACAGAGACATCAAATATTTCTGGAAGCCACGTGACCACGAAATTTACTGTTGGTTAGGCAACACATCTTGCACTATTGGCAGCTTTGTGGTAATAAACATAATGGAATTTTCCAGTAGCGTAGTATTAGATATATGATGAAACTATTTAAAAATTTGAAATTTATTATCTCACTTTGAATGTGTTAAATCAAACTTACCTCGATTAACTCACAAAAAGCAGATTTAGTCTTAAAAAGAAACAAAACAAAGAGACAACAAGAAATCACAGAACGTACGCACGCCAATGTAATTTTAAGTTTGAAATGTACTCGTGAGGACGTTACTCCGTAGTGTGGCCAACGTTGAAAAATAAAATTTCGCGTCACTTTTAAATTGGTGGTCGCGTAGTGGCTTCTGAAGATAATCGATGTCCCGGTACAACCGTTTTGATGTGCTGCACAAACTGCCTCTACTATCAAAACTTAAAGGCAAAAATATCATAGAATCAATGATACCTGAAGCGGCCATTGGACAGGACCGCCTATGTGACATCCCAGAAGGGACGGATAACCAGTCATCTGTAAAAAGTGATTCGCCAAATGTTTTGCACCTAACATATCTAAAGAGAGACACCTATGCTATTAATTGTGGATGGACATTGTTCTCATGTTTGATGCAACTTGATTGCAGCTGAAATAAAAACAATATTTGTATACTTCAGCTTCCACCACACTCGCCGCGTTTGTTACAATGGCTCGATGCGGGTGTCTGAGAGTATAAAAATTTATGGGACAAATGAATTTCTAAAAGAAATTTCTTCCCAGAAGATTATTGGTTCAAATTATGCAATTAACTGGTATGCTAGGGCCGCCGATCTTTCACTCAAGGACTTTTTTCTTTGGGGACTTTTAAAATCAAAGATCTATTCTGGACGAACATTTCAAAATGTAAAATAATTAAAAAATCGAATAAAAAAAATTAAAATCGACCGAGCCGTTCGTGAACTAAAGACAGATATGTATTTAACGTAATTTTGGGGGGAGAGTGAAAGTTTTCCAATTGATCAGAATAGGTTATTAAATGTCCCCCTCCAAAACAAAATCAACTTGTTTCAGCGATTTTTGATAATTTTACTAATTAAAGAGTTATTCAAGGTGAGAAGTTTTCAAATGAAAGCCCTGTGTAACCCTCTCAAGGCAAGCTATTTCACTGTAGTCTAACTTTAAAATGTATGCCAATCTTATTTTTTAGGTGAAAGGGATCTTATCAAATACTTACCTGAAGAAAGTTTTTTTGCAGCCACTCTAATGTAGAATTTCTTTCCCTGCAAAAAACCTACTCTAAAATAATTAGGAAAGAAAATAATTGGACATTACAACTTTAGTATTGTAAATCCTATGCTGTGTCAGGCATGTCGCCACTCGGTATAGAGTAGAAAATCAATCAGCAATTTTAAAATGCAGATGGGATAAGCAGAAATGATACTGTATGATTAATTTTATTTAGTACAAGGATAAATTAATCGTGAAGTTATTTTTGTGTTATAAATTGCTTTATGTAATAGTCTTTTGACCCAACAGATGCATTAATTTTGCTGCAATAGTTTTACTTTCCAAGAGAATTAGAAAAACATAAAATGTTGAATTTTGCATATATGAAACTAAGTTATTCTTGGCATAAAAAATCAAACAATAAAAATATATAACATCAAATATTGTTATTAAACAGAGATAAATGTGTATTTATAAACAAAGACAAATTAAAAAAAGGTAGTTTTATTACAATAATTATTAATAATACCAATAAATATTAATTCGGTTAATATTTGCACAACCTTGACATTTATAAAAAAAGGAAAAGAACTGTTTTGAGTACTTAAATAAAATTAAAATTGTAACAAAACACTTTATTTGCTTAACATAATAACAATATAAATTACCTACTCAAATAGTTTAACAACCACAACTACCACACAAGAAAGAACTACTAAATCCTAAAACCAACTCGTTTACTTAAAATATCAGTAACATCATTAATGTTTTCTTCACATAAATTTTCCTTGCCGCACACTTTATGCAATAATTCCAAATCACTTTTTATTCTCTTCATTATTACTTTAATTTCATCTTTATTGGTTATCTCTGTTTTCCTTTTTCCTCGACTGTTATTTTCTTCAACTTGTGTACATTTAGACATACCCAATGGGCAAACATGTTCAAACTTATAATCCTTCTGTTTCTTAAAATAATCATCCGTGTTCACTGATGTACTCTTATTAACTTCTTTTTGAAGGAAATTTGATGTAATATTCTGCAGTTCTATGTTACTTTTTATTGCATTGTGAATAATTTCCTCATGTGGAGTCGCATTGAGAAAATCTATAAACACTTCTAGAATATTTTGTTTAATTACAGGATTTTTATCTTGAAGTAAAACAGAAAAGATTTCCGATAACACTGTTGTAATTTGTTTTAATTCCATTGACAATTTAAACGATCTTGTTGATAAGGAAAGTAGAATCTGTCCAATTCTTATTTTTATATTGTAAAAGTTGCTATTTAATAAATATCTTACTTTCAGAAGTATCTAAAATTAGTTGAAAATATGTGAATCTTTTAATCAAGTTTAATAGTAGTATAACTTACTGATAATAACTGCTGATTACTGAAATTTAATATAAAATTATTAGTAGCTTGGCAGAGTTTATCAATAAAATGCTCAAATAATGCGTTTTTGGGCAAATTATTATTTAATTTAACATTGAAATCCCATATTCTCACTATTGTTGATAGTAAGTATTTTAAATTAGTTTCATTTTTAATTGATAGACTAGAGATTGCTTCTAAACTGTTACACTAAAAGAAGACATGATATTAGATTAAAGTATAATAGAAAATATAAATGTTTTGCTCTTGAAGCATTAAAATGTGCAAGTAAAGCAAAGATGAAGAAATTCTGAGAAAATAATTCTGAATTTGTACTAAAAATCTAGTAAGCTCCAAGATAAATAGAATTTTATAAAATAATAACAATGAAAGCTTCGACTGAATACGGAACTATTATAAATTTCACTGTTGTAGGTACAGTTGTCTGAAACTAGCAAGCTTAACAGTTGGCCATACAGCTGACCTTTTAATCTTACAATAATAACTTTCTCTAACAAGGTTAAGTATTCCCGCTTTTTATAATTTTTTTGTCAGCAATAAAATAATGTCGTCAATTTCAAATGGTCTTGGTTGTGCTGAGCAAATTTACATAAAGTGTATTTACCTGCCTCACTAGTTCTAGATTTTAAAAAGTAATGGTAATTATTTTTGTTAAAATCTTAATTTTACAAAATAATTACTTTGAAGTAATGAAGACATTTGATGAGCAAGAAAATCTTAACCCCAAGAACTTACCAAAAAATTATAATCATCTACGTTACATTCTCCTTTCTTAAAATCTTCCATTTTCTCTGTAAGATTAATTAAAAATGATTCAACTACATAAAATTGCGTTTGTGGAAAATTCTGGAGTCCTAAGCATTTCCACACACATAAATTAGAAGCAAGAGGAAATTTCTCTAACAAAGTACATTTAAACTCTTCTGGTAAATTCAAATAAACCCTCTTTAATAAATTTTCTAAAAATATCTTCTCTGGACGAATAGTGAAATTATTTGATAGGAACTGTCTTGTTTTCACGAGCATTTGAAGTAAAGTTTCATAAACATTATTGGAAGAACTTTTACTGTAAAGAGAAACAAGAATGTTATTGATTTGATGAATTAATGACGGTTAGAATCTATACCTTAAACATAAACACCAAATATCTGTTGCTAATAAGGCACTCCATATGCAGTCTTGCAAAATGTTCTGAAGTAGTATATGCTCTACCTTATTGTAATTACTTTGATCTAATGATACAATAATATTGGAAATATTGATAACATTCTCGTTATATATAGATCTCATTGGTGGTTGATTTGTACTTGTAGGTATTTGTATTTTCCAAAAAAATTCACAATAACCTTTGCAAGAAAAAAAAACATAAATTGAAGAGATATATTAAAGATTAGTTAGTTTTTAATTTCTTTTCAAGCAAATTGCAAATTCATTATGATCTTAATCCTTGAATACTGAATACACTACCTAATTTGTATGGATAAGTTGATATCATTTGAAAGAAAACTGTGTCATATTATGAACGTTCTATTCAATTTAAAAGATGTTCCCAAGAAAATTAGTAGATGTTTATTTTAATCAACAGTTTAATATATAGTTCATATGCCCTCTGTTTTTGGTCATTATAAAATAGACTGACCGATTTATGAGAATAAATTTGCAATTGTTGAATTTTACAGATCATTATAATACAGGAGAGTCTTGTAACAAGACTTACTTTCTTTAGCAACTTTTAAGAACACATCAATTAAGTAATAACTGCTACATGGTATACATTTCTGTTCTTCACAAATAAGAGAATTATTCTGAAGAATCGTTGTAAATAAAAACAAATATCTAGTAGTATTAATTGCTTTTACATTCATTAATGTTAGTTCCTAAAAAACAGATCTGTAGTAAAAGAAACTTTTCTTAAATCATAATTACTTCATAGAATTTAGGCTCATGTATCAACTTCTTTATTATTTGATTTGACACATCAAAAATTGTACCATTAATTTCTCTAGTTATAATTTCAGGATATCCTTTATACCTTAAAAATGGTGGATAATATCTAAAAAGGAAAAAATTGAAAGATCTTAATATGTCTCATCATTACTGCTAAATTACTCATATATTTGAGCTAGGAACTCCAATATATTTCTACATATCTTTGCTAAATTCACCCAGAATGTTTCACACAATTTTAAAATAATTCTTATAAAAAAATTACAAATTTTTAAAATTTGACTGATTCCCTTTTGGTCTTTCACTTCCTAAAACAAACCAATATAAACATTTCCTTCATTCTTTAAATTTTACTTACCATTTTTAAAATATTATTAATATTTCTACAGATTTCTGTTGAAAGAAATTGCATAGGTTTTACAGTATCAAAATCGCTACGACTGAGTTGCTCTGAAAGCTTCTGTGTTAGAGCCAGAAACCCCTTCCAATTATCCGCCAAAGCTTTAATATTCATATCAACCAATATGCTACCAATTTCACTTAATATTTCTAAAACTAAAACAGTACACATATATAATAAATCTCACTTTAAAACTACTTAATTTTACCCTTTTTTAAAAGATCAATTTCCTCTTGTGTTAAAACATTATAATCGACATGTTTCTCTAATAACTTTAGAAGTTTTATGTGAACATCTTGTGCACCTTTAAACATTGAAAATATTTCCTTTAGGTCCTCGAAATAAACTTTATACAACTTATCACTGAAAAATCACAAAAATCTTTGTAATCTAATTATATTTTTATGAATTTTACTTCTTACCTTTGCTTACAATGTTGAAAAGTTATAAATAACATCTCAATGATATTCAAAGGCAAACTATATATCTTACAAAATACTATTTCTTGATTGTGTAACGCACAATCTAAAATATAATTTAACATTTCATAAGTAGTAACACACATCTAGAATTTTAAATTGGTAGATGATTTGCATTACTCATTTACTTGAAATTTACCTGCAGATAGCTTTGTAAAATATTTAACGTTCTAACTGATTTCTGATCCAAATTTATTGTCGTTAATAACTGACAAACTTCATCAAACAGCTATAAATACAACATTTAAAGATTTAAGTAGTATATATAATTAAAATTAGAATCTTACACTATTTAGAAACTCTTTTAAAGCAGGCAGCAAATATCGTAGCAATTTCTCTTCAAGATCTTCTACAGAAATTTTAGGTAAAAATTTTTTTACTAATTCCTGAATAATATTTAACCTTTTCTGGAAATCTTTCTCGCCTTCTAGTAACCTGTGTGACAAGTTAAGGACTAAAATGACTAAAAATTTAAATATCGAAAGATGCTTAAAAAGGATATAATAATGGTAGTAACTGATTCTTGAGACATTTCCCGTTCATCAACCTCCATTTCTTCTGCATTATTAAAAAGATCGGCTAAATCATCATTAAATACATTATTTATATCTTTTATATCCATTTTTAAAAAAACACTTGACTTGAAAATTTAAAACTGTAGTAAAACAAAGTGAGGTTATGAAAACAAAAAAGCACAACAAAATAAACGCTGAAATATTTTATCCAAGATTTGTATTATTAATTCTTTATTATTTAATCTAAGGTTTATACCTAACTAACATTTATATGAATAATTTATTTTTAAAGAGCATAAAGTTATTACATCAACTCTTTTTAAGATTAACATAAATTGGTAAAATTAAAACTTCATTAGCGCGGGAAACAAAAGTTTTACTTAGCATGTTGCCGAGTCACCAGAAAGTCTACAATAACGGAAATTACATTGTTGCCACTTGTACGTAGTTTTTCAAATATGTCTAGATTCAAATTAATCCGATTTGGAATTTGTCGGATAAAATAAAAATCAATTTATATGAATCCGTCCATCGTTAGAGATTTACTGAAAAATTTAGTGGCTTTCTCTTTCTTATTTACAAATTATCCATATAATGTGTTTCATAAAATATTTTCTACTGTAACTAATATCCCTTTCAGGAACGCTGTACATGCATTTCAGCATTTCACTAGTTTATTACTAAAGTCTAAAAATGAGGTTATAAACTTACACAACGTCGTAAAAAGTTAAAATAACTCTGTGCAGTGAAAAAATAGTTAAAATTCTTCGGACACGTTTTAGCGGGCAATTTGTTTGATTAAATCGTTTGACCAATCAGAAAGCGTTTCGTATTGGAACATCTAAAATAGGGTCCATTTAAACATATTACATCCGATCGCCAACAATCCAAAATTTCGTTATATCGTATTTAAAACAAAAACTTAATTCACATTAATCCTATGTAATCCTATCATATAATATGGCGATAATTTTAGGAACAAGTAGGAGGTTAACGTTGAAATGTATTACTTTCTCGATTTTGGATATCCATTTATTAATCATTTATTTTACAAAGTATGTATTTCTCTTGAGGTGCTTTAAATAAGTCATGTCACTTTCCATCATGCCGGTGTAAAAATGTCATCGGAAAAAGTTAGAAATAATGTAACTTTCTATTTTGCACCAAAATTTGCCAAGTTTTTCTAAACCAATAGAATAAATGAGGAAATTTCACAATTGGCTTTTATGGATATTTTTGCAAGCTTAAGTTGTTATAAAGTGAATAATGTATGTAGGGTGTTTCTAAATCGCATGGAACAAATAAAAGGGTGTTATTCTTTGACAAAAATAGGAAGAAAACCTAGATAAACTTTTTTTTGAAACCCCCCCCCCCCCCTGTGAGCTACGCTGCCTTAAAGTTTTGCAAAAGAAGGCAATTTTTTTAATAGTCCTGCAAAAGTTTGTGGTGCAGCAACGAAACTGTCTTTGTCTCAAAACTGTATTTAGAGGGTGGAGGCCGTTCTTTACATTGTATACAAGAATGTGCCCAAGTTTCTAACGGTTTTTGCGGTTGAGGAGTTACGAGTTAAAAATATCTTCTGTAGCATAACTAGCTTTGCAAGAGAGCGTTCTTGGAAAAAAATCTTATCTATGTTTCCTTCTTAGTTTTTTGCCGTAAAATAACGTCCTTCCATTTGTTCCATGCAATTTAGAAACTCTATATAATTCTAGAAAATCTGTTTTATACATCAGTAAATGCAATACAAAATCTAAAATCTTGAAATGTACCAACGATCAATCAGAATGTAGAACAACGCGCCAACAAAATTTCATTAGTTCATAAATCATAATAGTTGACACATAACCCACATAACTTACGGTCTTTGTATCCTCTAGTTTAATTGGTTGATGGTATATTTTTAAATTTTCAAAATGAAGACTTATCTCATACGATATTATTTCTGAACTTTATTAGGCGTCTATCGTGGTTTGATAGATCTCCGTTCTATTATACGGAACTTCCCCAGTTTGAAACTTCTCCATCAGTTTACCTTTATTTCCAACACTTCTTCGAGCTTACCTGGGTTCAGATCGAAAAAGATCTCTTTCGCAGTGAAAACCTGCCTAAACCACTTTCCTAAGATTATATGAACAATTGAACATGTGAGAACTTTCAACATACAATAATCGCATTGTTACTTAAATGAAAATAACAAAACGTTCTATATTCAAATCTAAACTTCCGTTTTATATGAAACCAATTAACAAAGCAGATTATAAATTAATTAAACACGCTAATAATATATAAATAGTATTGTGCCATTCGTGAAAGACTGGTACCTATAAAATGGTTACTTCATTTATTTTGCACATTCTAATGGTTTTTTGTAATCTAAGCGTTGGTACAAAATTCTTTTTTGTTTTTTTTATACATAAGTACCATATCATGAAATTTCTTTTCTTTAGGATATCTGACACAAAATGATATTTTCTTTGAGAAAGACAAAAGGGAATTTATATTTGTAAATAAAAATGTAACGTACAAGCAAGCTACAGAGCTATGTAAACGTGTTTATTCCGGTCGACTTATACAATTAAAAACCAGACAATTGACAGATTTCATTGCAAGCGCTATATCTGAAACAAGTTTTATTTATTCTTACCTATGGATAGGCGCTCATGTTTTGGGTGTTAACAGAACAATGTATTGGGTTGACGATTCCATTCTAAAAGAGAAACCTGTACCGTTTAGTCCGGAAATGAAACAATTAATTATTAATTACGACTTGATAGACGAAATGTTTAACGGTCCTGTAATGGATGAAGTTCATCTTAGAATGTTGCCAAAAATACATGAGAATACAATTGGTGATACTATTCCAGATGAGAATTGTTTGAGTATTGGACGAGAATATAGGGATTTGCCACGATTTATGCCTGTTAACTGCACAGCACGTAGACCTGCAATCTGCGAACGTTCAAGTAAGAAACAAATTATTTTTTGTAGGATTGATTGTTTATTATATGTGTTTTCATAACAGCAAGTCGAGTTTACTGGTTGGTAAGTAATCAGACACCCAAGACTTATTTAAAATAAAATCTCAAAGTTGAAAACAAGTTTTTTATTTACTGATATTAAAATTAAAAGTACATTTTTCACAATTACAGATTGAAAATGGAATGGATGGTTTATTATCCTCATGTAGAACTTTTTTCGCAAATTCTATTTTATTTCGAAAAGAGTCTTCGACATAGCTTTCAGTTACAGCCGAAGACTACCACTACTAACTTTATCGAAAGCATTACTGTCATAGATACAACTGTTGTTTCTGCCCTTTCACAATAATGTTAATGGTAATGGTGATGTTAAGATGTTAACAGTAATGGTAATGTTAACACAATTCACATTAATGGTAATGTTAATGTTTAGAAGTTGGCGTATTTAAAATTCCCGGGTATAAAAGTGGGAGGAGCATAGACAATACAAAACCTATAAACAACCAACATAACCTCCATTCTTCACTGTGATTCTTTATTTTTTTATTTTTTATTTAGTATAAATTTAACTTGGATGTATTTCAAATGTGCATGTGATAGCACAAAAAACAAAACGGAATAAATTGACAGATATGACAGATCGGTAAGTGAAAGAGGGATGGCAGTGCGCACTGCACATGCTGTAAAACTTCATTTCTATTGGTAGATGTTAAAGAATCCAAAATATTTTTTGGAAGGCTAACATGAAAAATTAACATTACCACTACCATTAAGATTGTTTTGAGCGTTTCAATGACCACAACATATTTTGAGTGTTAACATCTTAACATAACATTACCATTACCATTACCATTAACATTATTGTGAAAGGCCCTTTTGTCATTTTTACAATTGTATCCATGGCAATAATACCTTCGATAAAGTTATTCAATGATTGTAAAAGTGGGTCTAATACGTTTACACCCTTATTCGCCAAAAAAAGTAGCAGAAGTGTGCCTAAATGAGTGACCAGTATAACTGGCTGGATTTTACAATTTTAGATATTCTGCAATTTTTGATGGCCAATTGCCAATCGTGCTTGTATTAGAAATCTCGACATTTTTTTCTTGTGAAACGGTAGTTTTTTCGGTCAGTATTCAATGTTCTTTCTTCTAAGAAATGCAATCAACATGGAAAATCTTGAAATATCAACAGGATCGTGAAGAAATATGGTAGTCTTTAACATGGAATATTTGGCCCATAAGCTGCCAGGGACGTTCAATCTTTCGTTTCTTTGTACAAAATACGCCAAAAGAATTTTTTTACTTATATTTTCTTTTTTTTTCTCGAGCCAATTCTTGAATTTTCATAACATTGCTTGGATCTTTCAGGGTTTAAAGCTGAACATCCAATATTCCATGCTTGTCCGATCTCTGCATTTTCATTTTCAGAATCACTCATGGTTGATAATTTTAAGTAAGTAATCACTTACTTTACTAATAGTAACAAACCAATAATTTTTGTCGGTTGGACAAAGGTTCTCGACCAGTAAATAACTTTTATCGTTCTTAATACTTAATATACTATTATTACGGTTTGGAAAATTTTAGTCTTGAAAAGGCTACGAACGGGGAAACTTACAGCGTGTTCGACTGACTTCTCTCAAGCACTCTGATAGTATATATATATGTCACTTTTTAGCAACATTGAAAAATGACAAAAATACT
>VTPC01090576.1:0-19616 GCA_011009095.1 Ignelater luminosus
CCACTAGAGTTAATTATTAACTTATTTGAATCATCAGTTTGGGTGTTGAATTACCAAAGCTGCATTCGAGGATGTTACAGTGTTCGAAACAAATTTATAGAAGTTAACATCATATTCACGTAATAAGTCTGGAAAGTGATACTTGGTCAGCCTTGAAGGCACACTTTCCTGACGTGGTAAGTACAGAAATTTTTCTGCCACTGCATATTAAAAGAATAAAAGTCTAAAATAGAAAAATCGAAAAAAAAACAAAATTCGATGGAAATATCATGTTGCATCAGCTTTGATATTTTGTTTTTAATAAAATTAGTCGAGGAAAATTTTCCCTACCTAGCAGGTAAAGGGGCGCTTCTTTGATGTGTGTGAGTCAGAAAAAGTATCACTATAGTGACAGTTTTAGAAAAAACATTTTATTTGTTTTGTAATGAAACTTGTATACATATAATTATGTAAATAGTAAAACGAATTAAATATTCGTTTGCTACATAATACTATTCTATTTATTATTGATCTATCTAGGTCTCTACACTAGCATTAAGTGCTTGCTTCTTAAAACCCTAATAAAAAAAGAACCTAATAATAAGTCCTAAAGGTCTGTTTCCCTAGAAAGAACCTTGTCAGCCAATGAGTCGAAAAAAGCAAGAAAATAAAATTGAACAGACGCATGGTTTAAGAATAAAACGTCTTCTACAGGTTTAGAGAACTAATATAGGAAGGCAAGTAACACATGGGCTGAAAAGTCCCAGGCCTAACAAAGAAAACACGGTTTTTATTGTTCAAAATTAGCTTTATTCATCAACGTAATTTCCATCAAGAACAACGCAATCATTCCAGCGCCGCTCTAACATTTCAATACCACTTTTGTAGAACGATTTATCTTTTGCCTCAAAATAGGACTCAGTTTCAGCGATAACCTCTTCATTCGAGCGAAATTTCTTACCGGCAAGCATTTTTTTTAGGTCTGCGAACAGCCAGTAGTCGCTGGGAGCCAAATCTGGCGAATACGGTAGATGTGGGAGCAATTCGAAGTTCAATTCATGTAGTTTTGCCATTGTTTTGATTGTCTTGATGAAACAAAATTTTTTTCTTTGCCATATGCGGTCGTTTCTTTGCAATTTCGGCCTTCAAACGCTCCAATAACGCTATATAATATTCACTGTTGATGGTATTTCCCTTCTCAAGATAGTCGATGAATATTACACCACGCACATCCCAAAATACCGAGGCCATAACCTTTCCAGCCGATTGTTGTGCTTTCGGTCGCTTTGGACGAGGTTCACCAGTTGCTGTCCACTCAGATGACGATCGTTTTGATTCCGGAGTGAAGTGATGGATCCATGTTTCATCCATTGTCACATATCGACGCAAAAATCCCGGTTTGTTACGTTTAAACATGGCCAAACACTGCTCAGAAACATCAACACGTTCTTGTTTTTGGTGAACAGTGAGCAAACGCGGCACCCACTTTAAGCAGAGCTTTCTCATAGTCAAATGCTCATGCAATATAAAGCCAACACGTTCTTTTGATATCTTTACAATGTCAGCTAACTCACGCAACTTCACTTTTCGATCATTCAAAACGATTTTGTGGATTTTTTTGATGTTTTCTGGTGTTACCGCCTCATTTGGACGTCCACTGCGTTCTGCATCATCGGTGTCTCTACGACCACGTTTGAAGTCAGCAAACCAACGTTTTATTGTTGTTTCTGATGGAGTACAGAGTATTTGCACAAGTCAATAATACAATAAAGTTTAATACAGTGTAGTCACTAATACTTAATACAATAAATAAATACAATAAAATACATAATGCAAATTATAGATTTTAAAAAAGCAAACAGAGTAAATTTTTTTTTCTTATATATCACAGATCTCTCTTGATATGATAATAAAGCTGTATTTATTTTACATGTCTTTGCTACAGGAATTCAATTCATGATCCATAAATTCCTGAATTGAGTAAAAGGCTTCACTTATCAGATATCTTTTAATCTTATTTCTAAACGATTTTAATGGCAAATTTACAATGTTCACAGGCAATTTATTGAAAAACAAAGGGCCATAATAATTTTTACTATATCTACTTGAATTAAGACGCAAGTAATCTAAACGATTTTTAAAGTTATCTCTTGTACTATAATTATGAACATTATTTTGTGTATTATAATCGTCTAAATATTTTTTAGTTTGAATTAAGCTATTAAAAATATAAAGGGATGGAAACATTAATATGCTTAAACTAATAAAATCTTGTTTTACATCATCGGTATAAGATTTTTTTGTAATGATACGTATAGCTTTTCTTTGCAGGTTGAAGATTCTATTAGCATGAGTAGAATGTCCCCAACATACAACAGCATAAGCCATGTGTGCGTTTATTAAAGCATAATATGCGGTTACAGCTACTTGAGTAGGTACAATATGAGTTAAGTTACGTAGAACAAATAAATTTCTTGAAAGAATTGTGGCTAAATATTCAATATGACTATCCCAACTTAATACTGGATCTAATCATACTCCTAGAAATTTCACAGAATCTTCATTTTGATGATTTACAAGCGTTCGATGTGAAAAGATTAGTTTTTTGTTTTATTTACATTTAATTTTAAACAATTTTGTATTAGCCAATTTTCGATTTTAGATTGATGAATGTTCATTTCATTAAACAAATTATTCTCATCTTGATGATATCGCAAGAACGTTGTATCATCAGCAAATAAAATTACTTTACCGGATAATATTGTCGTATGTAAATCATTAATATATATAACAAATAAGATAGGACCCAATACGGATCCTTGTGGAACTCCACAAGTTAATAATCCTTCTTCCGAGTAAGTATTATTTAGAAAAACTTTTTGTTTGCGATTTTGTAAATATGATTGAAATAACTTAATACTAGAGGTATCAAAGTTATACAACTGTAATTTTTGTAACAGAATATCATGATTGACGCAATCAAAAGCTTTCTGTAGGTCACAATACAAAGCCCCTACCCAAGATCCTTTTTCCGTACCTTCAATTACAAAATCTAAAAGACAATTTATAGCTTCGGTTACTGACCTATTTTTACGAAAGCCGAATTGTTGATTATAAAATAGTTTACTAGCTTCAAAATAATCTACAATTTGATCTTTAATTAACGTTTCGAATATTTTAGATATAATGGGAACAAGAGAAATTGGTCTATAGTTATTCATATCATTCAACGATCCCTTTTTATGTGTGGGTATAACTTTGGAAATTTTTAAGGCATTGGGATATATACCTTCTTCAATACAACCATTGAATACTTTAGTAAGCGGTGGTATGATTATGTTTTTAATACACTTAATTAACACTGCATTTAAATTGTAATAATCACGACTAGTTTTATTTTTTTAATCTATTTATTGCATCACGCATATTATTTTCTGATACAGGTTGTATACTAAACTTAACATTTGTTTGTTGAATATTTGGACTGGAAGTGTTTTGTACTAAAGGAAGACTATTCAATACATTCTCCGGTTGTTTTATAAAAAAATTATTTAATTTATTTACATCAAAACTAATCTTGTTTGAGACTATCTTACCCCTTCTGTTTTCATTAATTATATCCCAGTACACTTTAGGCTTTTGATTGCTATTATGGATTTGTTTAATGTACTTGTTACTTTTTGCCCGTTCCATCTCATTTTTATATTTTACACGAAAACTATTTATCAATTCATTTAGTTTTAAGTTGGGAAAATCCTTATTTAATTTCTTTAAAAAATTTAAATGCTCCTTCATTTTTCTTAATTCCGACGTGTACCATGTTAGTTTTTGATTTGATTTGATTTTATTTGTTTGTGTAACCACAGGAAATGCACAATTTAACGATTCTATTAAGATAGTAATAAATTTTGAAAATTTACTATTAACATTAACATGATATTTATCCTTTAAGATAAGCTTTGGTTAACCTAATTAGATATTTTCTATGTTCTTCAACTGGATTTCGTATTTATGAACTCTGCAAAATTATTGCTTTGTTTGATAATAATAATTGGTAATATTAAATATATCGTACCACAAGGAAGACAAGTCCTGTTGCGTAGAAACATATCAAGGTTTGAGTAACTCTTCGAATCAATTATGCAAAAGTATTTTTGATTATTTTAGATTGCCCATATGGCAACTAGATATTTAGACAGATTATTATATTAATGAATGAACTTCACTCTTTATTTACTTATTTTATATCTGTGCTTCATAGTTAGATAAAAAACAAAACATCAAAACGATTATACCACGTTAATAGTATAATTTCCAATCTACGTATATTTAATATATAATAGTAATAAGGTATAATAGTTATATTATACATCTAGATAGTAAAATAATACTTTAATCCCAGACGAGTGATTAACGGTTACTTTCCTTCTGAGATGCATGCAGAATTCCGTCGATCCAATTATGTAATTAATTTTACATTATTAATTATTTAATAATTAATAATAGTTCTAATTAATTGTCGCGTTGTTAGTAAAGCAGTTTTGTTTGTATTATAAAAACCTTGTTTCTGTAAGAGATATTTTTGTATTTTATTCCCTAGAGAAATAATATTGCTCATTATGTATTTCAGATTTCGTACGTAATCTGCTTGTTATACCCAGTCAAGAGAAAAACAATAAAGTATAGTATAGTAACTGTTAGTTTCATTTACCTTTCAGGTTTTTCAACAGGTAACAATTTTAAAATAATTAAAACATTATTAATAAAAAAATGACGATGTAAGAACAGTACATCATTTGAAAAAAAAACAATATGTTTACCGCATATTTATTAAACAAACATCATTAGTAGAAATTGTTATAAAAGTAATGGAGATGTGACTACTTAAATAGCTTACCCAGATTTACATCTATTTTATACATACTAAATGATGACAAAGTTTATTATTATTATACTTCATCATATTTAACCTTGTCCCTGACAGTCAAAGTAAACACTTCGCAACGATAAAATAATGGTAACTAACATTAGAATAATTAGAAGTGTGACAGTAAAGTACCTTGGACTAAATGATTCAGGAGTACATCTATCTGCACATTAAAAGATGATATAATATAAAAATTTGCAATTTCATGATGGATTATTAATGACATGATGTACCACTAAAGCTAAAAACATTTATAAGGTATTTAATAAAAAAAAAGATTAACCAAAAAAATGAGAGTGTAACCTAATATACTGATTGTAAGTGAGAATGTTACTATTTATGAGTAGATAGTTACTTTCGATATTGGACGATAGGTCAAACAATACTTACGCTTTTGCATTAAATGTAAATAGAAGTACTACCATATCAAGAAGGTACAGCAATGCAGAAGCTAAAAAATATAGGTTAATGTAGACTTAAACCTGATTCTCATTACTTCAGAAGTTATTTAGAAAGCACTTCATATAAATATTTTGTTGTGGTTAATGACCTACTTATTCCTATTTCCTAAAATTCCCATTGATATGCACATTCATGTGTTCTAAGCGCCTTTAATAAATTAAATACCAAATCATCTACAGTTAAGTAATCTCAAGTTATTTGTTAAGCAAATGCAAAGTAAAAGTATGAAAGCTTCAAACGTTTCAGTGACACTGAAGAATTCTTTTATTGATATTCATGAACAGGAAGCACATCCGTTTGTAAGAATGGCGCTTTCAAGTAATATTGTCCGCTAACGTTCATATCCTTGTCTATATTAAATTTTCATGTTTCAGATGAATAATAGAAAAATATCCGAACAACTACGACGACATTGTATCAATAACAAACAAAGTCTCTTATAAGTTTATTTTTCATTTCTCAACAAATAATTAATTAACATCTCAATCCTAACATCATCGTTTAACACCTACATTATGAAAGTAATCTATGAACTTTTATTAATTATATTATTGACATTTTATTAGAAAAACAATTTCAATCAGTAAGTTGAAAAACAAAGATCAATTATTTTATATTAAGAGCCGTATCACACTTTGTTCCCAAGATTATATTAGCGTGTATGGAAGAGAATATCATAAAAAACCTATATATATATATATATATATATATATCAAATGCGTGTGAAGTCCAGAATTAAAATTAGAAGGATATGCAATTTTTGAAATTGTTTGTACCACCTTAAAATAGAGAAATCTGCAATATAAATAACATTTTCATACCTAACATAAACTTGGCACTGCAAAAAGATAAAGTGAGTTTACAAAATAAACATACTTAGTTATAATTTATAAATACAGAAAGTTACTTTTAATGCAATCATCGTGTAAGTGAAAAGTTCTTCAACGATTCTAGATATTTTTAGATTTTATGTGTTATATATTTAATTCTCCACTAGATATAAACAATGTAAAAATATGGCATAATAAAAATTGAATGTAATATCAACCAAGACCAAAAACTAAAATTTGTTTACAAAATATCAAAATAGTTACATTCCAAGCAATTATTTTCAATTTTCATAACTTACGTGTGGAGTAACTTATTTTATGTTTGTTATTTTCGCTATTTAACCATTGAGATAAATTCTTTTATCTATCAATGGCGTAACGGTACATCATTTTACGAAAGGACAATGCTATAAAATTTTATAGTATATTTGCATTTCCGGAAATAAAGAAATGCTAACGGTATTAATAGCTGTGTTTTCTATTATAATCATTTTGTTATCGTTATTATTAATAGTTTTCAACTAACAGACGTGGTTGCTACTTTATTACTTTATTTATTCTAACAAGATAAAGTTGTTATACAATTTACATGTAGTACTTCGTATGAACTGTTATTTGTTACCCAATTGGATTTGTTTTATTTTTTATTTATTGCTGTGCTAACTTTCTAGTTGCTAAATTTGATTGCATATCATAAAAACTATAACATGATTGCCAAACATTTGAAATGTCCGTTTCCTAAAGCTATTTTCCTTTTATCAAAAGTGTTGAAATCCATTGAGAAAGATCAAATCTTAAAGAAAAGATTACAATGTTAAGGTAATGATTTTCTGTTGAGTTTATGTAATGATACTGAAGATTTTCTTCTGGTTAGTTTTGAAAAGGATGAAGATATCGAAAACATTGTCAATTTCAATCAGTATATAATCTTGGGCCAAAGCCTAGCAAATAAGCTTTCTTAGACCTTTCTCACTAACTCTTCGCCAACTCTTCAGCCACCATCTCTGACCGCTTACTGTATCTTCTTCTTGTCTTGACCTAAATGTGCCCGACACTCTTATAAAGACATATATATTGATACAAGGTAGAGTTCTTAACCCCTCTCTTAATACAGTAACAACCTGAAAGGTCTTAAGCCTAAACCTTTCGTATCCTTCATATACATTTATGATGTGTTAGGTCATCTTCCACATTTATTAGTAACAATTGAATTGGATCGTCAGAAAGTCTGTTAGAAATCTAGTTCGGCTTGGACAAGTTATATGATCTTTAGCTTGGCGACAGTCGTTGCTGCTTATCTAATGCGCCTTTTGTGATATCTACAAAAAGTGTTTTGGTCTAGGCCTAGTCTAAACCAGCCTAGTCTAAACCAGCCTAGCCTAGTGATTTGTGACTGATGAGTTTACCGAAACAATCGCTTATTGAACACAATACAGTTATTATTTATCTAGACTATGCTGGGCTCAATATAGGTCGGGCCTAAGAGTCTGTCAAGTTCGTCCGCCTTCTAATTGTCGTAGATCTTGCTGTGCGCAAGAACTCAGATGAAACTGACTTTCTTTGTTGTATCCAGCCTGTATAAAACGATTTGCATACTTCTGAACAAAAACATTTCTAGATAATTTGAATGTAAAAGTTGCTTTCTGTTTCTTGGCGGAGAAAATATAAATTTTGCTTAATTCTCGCTAGCTTTGTTTGTATTTGCTTTGATAAAATGACGTAAACATCTGCTGACGTTGTTGAATCTTGGCTTGTTTTTAGGCAGTACTTAATCTTCTAAGCAAGTGTTAAAGGTCTACCGTACAATATTAGTCGTCTGATCTCTTTCTCTTAGCGCAGAGGCTAACGTTAGTTTTAGAAGAATTAACCGGGAAATCATCATCTCTTCACACCATCATGTAATGATCCTGCTTGCATTTGGTCACAGACGACGTCGACGTTTGGAAATAGACCGGTTTCTAATACAAACCCATCATCTGGGTAGGCTTGTACATGGAAGTCATCAGTCACTAGGCTTTTCAGAAAACAGTACCTTACCACAGGTGGAGCAATACAAAGCTGCCTTAAAAGCAACCACATTGTACCCCGATGCCTACTTGGCAGTCTCCTAAAACAACCCTAACCTTTTATTCTCCTAATGCTTATCCAGCTGAGCAGTACAGGAATTATTCCCTTAGCTTGCAGGGCTTCTGCAATAAGTCAAAAAATGTCTAGGCTTAACTGAGATCCAAATTGATTTTTCGGATGAAGCTGCTACATAGGAACAACCCATAAACGCTATGTTAGTACAGTGAAGCAAGGTAGCTATAAAGCTAATTAGGGAAGTTATATTAGATAATCATACGATAGATAATGCATCGTGTAGGAAGATCTGCTAATGGAAAGAAGGCTAAGTAGTATTATCATGAGCTAACAATTACAACTAATAGACATATGATGAAGCCTGAAATGACAGCGAATTATTTCTTGCAATAACCTGATAATTTGAAAGTCGAATGGATAATACAAAAAATTTCTTCAGTTAATATTCAAAAATATACTTATTCTCTAATTATATGTGCTATAAAGTTCTATAATCAAAAACCACTAAGCTATTTTAATTATATTGATATGATGATGATGATGATATATTCTGAGCTTTGATATCCTTGTTCTTCAAATGCAACTGAATGGAAGACAATCAACATATTCAATGAGATTCGACTTGAACCCTTTCTGAAGCTGCCTTGAAAGAGAATTATCAATTATTCAGTGATCTGTACAATATAAGTGCAACTAATTGCAATTAACTATCGGTATTGACCTTCATTGTTTATTGAGAAAACATCCAACGTAGTAATATCTGTGGCTGGAAATATTCAGAAAATAGAGAATCCTTGATTTCCGCCGATGTTTCAAAGTTGACGGTTGTATCTGAGCGGGAGACAAAGTAATTTTTCCTCCCTGTTATTCAATCTTTATTTGGTTTTTCTCTTGGATACCACTGATACCAAAACTATCTTACAATTACTTGAAAAAGTAAACTCTTTGTTTCACTAGTCGAAGACGAGGGAAATAATTGGCACACGCGGGATGAAAGGTACTTTCTTCTCCTGTAACATACATAATATACATGATATACTTGCTAGACAGAGAAATTATGCAGACACCTATAAATAGATTATAAGATTAGATAGATTAAGTAAATTAGTTATGTAAATAATGTTATGTTTTTGCACGTGCACACAGATAAAATACTTTGTTGTAAAAACATATTATTCGTGTTAAATAATAAATCATATTGGTTTGTATTGTAATATTTTTCTATCTAATGAGTAATGACAACGGTAAAGAGTTAACCGCTTTTAGTGAGGTTTGTGACAAAAGCTAAATCCAAAAAAATGTCTACATATGAGTAGTTGGGCACGTGTCATATTTAAGTATCTGAATATAAATCTTAAATGTAATTATCATTATTGCAAATATACAATGTGTAATTGCTCGGATAATAAAGAATTAAGGTATGCAAAAGAGATGTGTACAATTGCTTGGTAGTATACATAATTCGATCCAATTAGTTCTCTGTCATTTAAAGGATTTAATTATGTTACTACATCTAAAAATATCTGTCCAATGTTCTGACTTCTTAAGCTAATTATTAAACTTTTTTTATTGCTTTCCAAGGAAGGAGGAATTTAAAAATAGAAGCAAGCTGTAATGTTTTTAGTTTGAATTGAGTCTAATTAAAGATATAATGGCGTAATACCACATTTAAAGTGCAGAAAGTAGCCATAGAAAATTTATATTCTACATAACTTGTTTCATTATTAGAAGTTTACGTCGAAATGCAGTTAATCGTAAAGTGAGCAAATGCTTTGTGTTGTTTAATTTGTTTGCGTTTATTCAAATACAATATCAAATGGATTTGTGTATTTTATGAGTATTATTGTAAGGCTTTGAAATACGAAATGATGCAGTTATTTATTGCTTTCAGATTTCAAATATTCTGTATCCATTGACGAATTTAATTTTACATAAGGTGTTGAAAAACCATCCTCTAATGAATATACAGGGTGTAAATAAATAACATCAACAAAATGATAGAATAAATTCCTAGTGACTAGTATTTTTTCAAATGGAACCGGTTGGTCAACAAAATATCAAGAATTCTTATTAAGAAAATTTGTAGTATTGCCCTCCAGATGTTCTAAATTTATTTCCATTTCAATTGTGCGGGGTGTATTATTATAGCTGAGATATCCAACGCCAACAGGAAAAGAAAAACACTTGGAATTTTGTACACACAGAAAACATTTCCCTAGATCTTTTTTTAATAAAAATTTTTGATATTTCGATAAATACCGTTGATGCACCCAAAAGCTGTTCTTATCAGTTTCCCAGTGTTATTTAGAGTGTAAGAAAATTTATTTTTAACATTCTATATAATACTAATAATTCAAACTTCATCTTGTTTTTCATTATTTTAAGACTAAGCAGTGAGTTAATTTGCAATTTCCTGTAGCCACAATTAAGTTTAATATTTTTATGGTGTAATAAAAACTATACTTAATAGCTATTTCCTTAACTAAAAACAAAAATTGCATGGGAATTTATCAACTGATTCATGTTAAATCGCAAACTGCAGGCGCCGACAGCTTCCTGTTTGAAAATATCACCATACTGGTGTTAATAGTTTCAGAACTGCTGAGCAGTGTCGGATTGTGCCGCCGGGACAATGAAAAATCTCCCGGTGGGCCCTCGAGACGACCTCTTTTGGGCCCCGCATCTACAATCTTTTGCATATAATAGACGGAACAAGGGCTCCCCTACGTACGAAGGCCCGTAGAAAGCGCAGACTTCAAATTAAATTTTAAGAAATCTTAACACATTATCTTTATATGCATGGTGTTACGCTCACGTTCTAAATCTAGTCGTATGTGACACCATAGAAAGTTGCGTGAAATGCAAAAATTTATTTGGATTACTGAACAGAACGAGCGTCTTTACGACTGATTCCTATAAAAGGAATGCATTATGAAAAACCCAGCTTGGAAATAAAATTCGTTGATTGAAGAATATTGGTAACACTCGTTGGTGGAGTAAAGCAAAATCTGCAAACAATATTTGGGTCTATTGATAATCAAGAAAATGAATTATATTCGATACTTTTAGTTCTGCTTCATACAATTTCTGTTAGTGACGACTTCGATGGCAGAACCTCTTCCAGAAGCTTGTTAGCTGCTTGGACAAGTTATGAAACGTTGGTGTTAGCTTTTACCTCAATGCCAGTTTTTCAACATTTTACACCAGCATCGAATTATTTATAAACACAAGGTCTTGATTGCAGGGATTGTTAGTAAGGTTAATAAGTTTATAAATACAATAAATGGAAAATATTTGCTTGAAGAGACTGATATTTATATAGAAACAGAGTTCTCAGTTACTCGTCAAAGGAAAGTTAAAAAAATGCCTGGTGAAGAATGTAACGATGAACCGATACACCGACCATGAGAACACTTACAGAAGTTTTTATTATTTTGATCCCCGCAACTTCAAAGAACTTCGGAATCCAGAAAATATAAATTCAGAATTGTTCGTAACAATTCAAAGTTGACTGACTTAGACCCGAGCCAAATAATGAATGAACTCATCAGCTTTTCTCACAATTTCAAAGGTTTAAAATAGTCTCCCAGTGTTTCCACGTCAAATAATCTGTTGAAAAATTCCTGTAATGAGGATTCTTATTTTGAAGACAGCGATGGCGGCAGTGAGGATGCAGATCTGGACTTGGACAGACAAATTGTTCACCAAGATGGTTGCTGCTTTATATGCTGCTTTAGAGTCTTGGAGTTATATAATCTTCATACAGCAGCTTATTCCAATCTTTATGTGGCCTACAAGTACCTCCTTACTCTATCTTGCACGCAAGTGTCATGTGAAAGGGTGTTTAGGAAAACAAAGATTATTTTGACTAGGTTGAGGTCCTTGTTAGGCCAAGAGAGATTGGAGGCCGTAACATTATTGAATTTAGAGACCGTTTTGTTACTTGATATAAACTACAGCACGATAATTGATACGCTCGGAGAGATAAGTAATCTTTTACTTTAAAAATGGTTAACTGTTTATTTATATTTTTCCTGATTGAGTTCACAAGAGGAAAAACGTTTTTATGTATTGGTTTTAAAGTCTTGATAGAATTTCCTGGTTGTTCCAAAACTCCTTAATAAGATTGTGGTAATACTACCAGCAATAAAGAAGGAATTTCTAAGAAGCTCATTGTTATTGCATGAACAGACGATATAAGTTTCAATTTTATTAGAAAATCAGAATGTCATGTTTGACCTACACACGCAAATAGCGAACAGGATTTTTTAGCAAATTTGGAGCTTAGTCGTTTTTTCTTGCAATAAAAATGTTTTTTAGAATTCTCTTCATTATTATTGGTTGTATCAACATTTTATTACTATTACTGGAAGTTTTGGAACAAGCGAGAAATTTGATCAAGAATGACATTTTGCTCTAAAACCAATAATAAAAAAGTCTTCTCTCTTGTAAAGTCAATTCGAGGACATAAAGTATATTTGATTTTATAAAGATTCCATGTTAAATATTTATTGTGTTGTTTGACCAAGATGGGCTCTTATTTTGATTTTTTCTAGCTTCCTTACAGCAAGAATAAATAATAATAAACTTTGGCCTTATTTTCTAACATTTGCAGGTGTATTTGTCAGAGGGCCCCACCTTGTAGAGTTCCCGGTGGGACTTCATTTCCACAATCCAACACTGCTGCTGAGGATAATATAGTGATATGTTGACATCAAAAGGCTTAGAACTAAGCAATTATTGATCTTTATAAGTAACTGACTACTTTTGAAAACGAAGAAGATTCTTACTGCGTACTTGCAGTTAGTTATGAAGCTCCCTACTTATCTAACTAATAATACAGTAGAATTCCACATACCCGGACTAACAGGTTCCAAACATGATCCGGTTATGCAGAAATCCGGATAATTGTATTAGTCACGAAAAAATATCTTAGAAAAAGAATTTCGTATTAATTTCATTGACTATAAATACAATATTGAACAGATTTACTTATTAAACATATCGAACAATGTCAGTCGTTTTGATGTGAACTCGTTTCCGTGCAGCCAGGTCATACGCTTGACAATGAGAAGCTGCAAATGGTTGCATTCAGCTACCGTACCATACACTTCAATGCTGTGTCTGGACAAGCAAACACCTCACTAGCAGACGGTCTCACATCTGGTTCAGTGGCAATGTCGTCTTTATCTTCCGGATCTTCAATGAGTTCAAACTGGACGTAACGGTCGGCGCGACGTGCATGTGTGTGCATGGAGGCAGCTGCGTGCACCTACTGACTCATTGTTGCCAACCATTCAGCAAGGAGTTCCTGTACCACGAGCGTGAAATTACCGTATTTTGTTAAAAAATTACACTAACATTGATCCGTATAATTGGCATTCGGATAAGTAGAATTCTACTGTAATAACTATAGCTGTCTTTGTGGACTTATTCTTTACATATTCATGTCGGATCTCATTGATTGCATGCTATCTCTGAAGAAAACTTACTGACCTATTTAGAAAAACTTTTGAAAATACGCTACAATACTGATAGGAAAAAAATTTTCTACAAACTGTTGTTATTCTTTTTAAATGTGGGTACAGCATAGATTTCTTTCAATGCACTAAGAAACACTCCTGTTATTATGGATTGGTTCACTAAAAGGCACAGTGATTTTAAAACTTTGAAAATTTAAATTTAATACTTTTAACACCTTTATCGAAACATCATGTTAACCATTAGATATTTACTTTTTCAGTTAAGTCTTTTTTAATTTTTTATAAAACATAAATCCTTGATTATTGATCACCATCGATAGAGCTTTTTCTTGCTTTATTAACTTTCAAATTGTTAGATATTTTGTTTTCAACTGCATAGAAGGATATCGACCAAACTCGTTCATAATAACATGAGAATTTTCTTATTGTCTACATGATATCTTGATCATCCTAGGTTCTTATTAACTATTTTTCCTACTCTTTTTGTTTGTTGCTGGCGTTACTTACATTATTAAAAAAGTAATTATTTTTAGCTCTTATGGTTTTACTCTTATAAGTACTTTGCAGTTCTTGATATTTGATTTCCAAGTTCATATTTTTCAAGTTCTTTATTACCCACGAGTACTTTCTTAAATTATTTTCAATATTACACATTTCTTTTATAATCCACGTATTCTCCTAGTGCTTTGTCTTTTTGCAATGTACTATGAGACAGTATTCATTGAAACCCGTAGCAAAGCATAATAAAATAAGACAAACCCTTCTTCTGCACTTTCAGAGCCGCAGATCTTGATTCAATCTAATGCATTCAATGCTGAACTGAGTGTTCTAAGATTTACTTCTTCAATAGTTTTATGTGCTATATACCTTGTGCTATCTTGTTTAAATTACTCTGAATAAATAAAACGTTGGACACATTAGAAGATTTCAGATATATAAAGCTCTAATGCTTCTGTAACATAAACTTCGCTCAGCAAGTTAGTTACTCTAAATAGTCAATAGTAGTGCTTGAAGTCTATTTGTCACTTGAACTGGAAGGAATTAGAGAAACCCAACAATATTTCTCTATTAAAAGTTTCATCTTGAAAATCAATATTAAGATTGCCACATAAGATAATGTAGTTAGTCACAGTTAATGTACTATAGTTAACAATTCATTAATTATATAAATTTCAATAATTTCGTTCCTATTTTTCATCTTTGACTTGCCCGAATAGAGAATAACACCACTATAAGGTTTATATTTGTTATTTTGTAGAACTCAATATCATTCTTAACGAATAAAACGACACCTCCATCCCAGTAACTAGCTTATGACCAGAAAAAAATGTATTAGTTAGAGAAGGCAGTATGATTCATCCATGCAGAAACACAAGACTGTCTGATCCAATTATAGGTTTGCGTGCTGTTTTCGATGGGGATCAAACATGTTCAGTCCTTCAAACTTAATTTATTGCATTGCTTACTTCTTGATATGGCTATTCTGTTTTCGTAAAAGACTCCTGTCATTACTGGTTTGTAGTTGTGAACTTCGCTATTCATTAACGGATGCACTAGCTCGTGCAGCGTTAATCTTAGGCTTTTCCTACGGCTTTTTGCCAGTTGATAATTGTTTTGCCTTAAAATCTTTCCTTTTGTTAATAGATGAGTATGGCTTGCTTGTATTTTACGTTGCGATGAAATAATATTTTGTTTTGTCAAATATTATTTTAATTTAATTCATAAGCTTTGAACATTTTGAATCTTTCTAACTACTAAATCGGAACCAATATGTTGAAATTAATCTTGAAATCAGTACTTCGAGTTTCGAGGTACGTATCTTAAGGATCTTACTAGAATTAATATCTCTCTTTTCTGTTTTAAGCCCATCTTCTTCGATGATAACGAGTAAATCTATTACTCGAGCATTTCTATTTGTTTTTAAATTTTTTTATTTCTTTCTTTCCTTTAAGCATGGCCCACAACTGTCTGTTCACCATATCAATTACATTACACTTTAAAAGAAAGTTTTCCAGTATTTTACCTTTTTAACTTTTTTCTACTTCTTTATAGTGTTTATAATTCACTGGTACTTCGCTGTTCCTGAATTTGTGTTTGCTTATCAATTTCCAATATGTGTTCTTACCCTTTATAGTTTTTAAAGTAATTATAGTTAGAGATAATAAACAGTGATGATTCCGTAGCTAATGACAACAGGCAGCATTATTGGTTTTAATCTTCAAAGGAAAATAATCTCATTTTTTCAGAATTTATCTATTTAAAAAATAAACTGAAACTTAACGTAATCTAACCCAAACTACATTTGATTAATTAAAATAGCTTTTGCTCCTTTCAGAAATTAACAGGTAGGCGCAGCGAGGAAATGGCTGTCGTTGAGGCGGTCAGAGATGATCTACCCGGAGATGAAACGGCCGCGATGACCCGGTCGCGATTAATCTGTCACGCTGAGTTGAAGGCGATGAAACGTCCCATCCGGCCCATTCGATTGAACAGCGTGTTATCAATGTATTATTTTTAGAGCCTTCTTTTCTTATGATAAAAGGCGAACAAACGGCAATTTAGAACTGTTAATTACGTGTAGTTGGTAGTTGACTACATGGCATTGTCCTTGGTCAATAGTATAGAAGTTTTCATTCCTCAACTTGGATAAACCATTACATCTTGCCATTACTGTTGCAGCATTACACAAGATATAAAATGAAGTCTTTAATTTTTAATAATATTTTTAATAACTCTCATCATACAATCTATTTTTACAGTTAATACTCTTCATTATATCATTGTATACCTTATACAATGATTATATTAACAGTTAAAAACCAACTCAAAAAATCTAATGTCTTCCTATTAAAACAAACCGCTTTTTGCAATCTAACTTTGTAATTAAAAAGTAATAGAAAGATAATGAAAGAAATTTAATAATTTTCTCAAGTTACTCACTCATGACAAACATTAAACGATAGAGATTTTTAAATTAATTCAATTAATTTCAGTTGTAATATGATAATGAAAGAATACTTTTAAGTTTTAAATATTTGAATAACCGTCCGAAAGCGTCTTCTTCTTCTTCAGTCACGAGTCAAGATTTCTTATTAAACGATTTTTGTGTTGTTTTAGGAATATTGATGTAAGCATAAAGGAAATTATAAAAGTAGATTTGACACAATATTATATGCATGCAGAATTTTCGACACTGTTTTGCTTTAGATATCTTTAGTTGTTCATAAGAATACAGGGCGTTTCATAATACGAGGGTTGCTATTTATATTTCTGGCCTAACAATGAAAAAACAAATATTTATGATCGAAACTAGTTTTATTGTTTTTCAAAATATTCTCCATTAAGATTGATACCCTTCTCCATGCGTTTGAACCAATTTTCGAAGCACTTTTTCCACTCTGTTTGAGGCAGCTCCAAAATATGCGTTTTGAAACAAAAAACGGCTTCTTCTGGTGTTGAAAATCGTTGACCACGCAGTTTGTTTTTGATGTACGGGAATAAAAAGAAGTCGTTGGGTGCCAAATCAGGGCTGTATGGTGGATGGCCCATCAACTCGACCTTCTGGCTGGTTAAATATTTAATTGTTTGAGCAGCGGTGTGAGAGCTTGCATTGTCAGGATGAAGAATGATTCGCCTCTTCTTTGAAGTTTTCCAAAATTCTCCAATGACTTCTGGCAAACAAATGGTTGTGTACCATTCAGAGTTGACCGTCTTACGTTGCTCTAACGCCACTGTTGCCACATGACCGGTAATGCCAAAGAAACAGGCAACCATTTGCTTCGATGTGCTTCTTCCGCGAACAACTTTTGTTGGATTTGGCTCGTCTTGAAAGACCCACACAGTTGATTGCTGTTTTGTTTCGGGGTCATATGCGTAGATCCATGATTCGTCACCTGTGCAGATGTTATACACAGCCTTTGATGCACCTTTCGCAAATTTTTTCAACATTTCAATGCACCAGTCGACGCGAGCCTTCTTTTGAGCATTGGTCAGGTTATGCGGGATCCAACGGGAACAAATTTTTTTTACGCCCAATTATGTAATATCTTGTTGATGCTAATCATACTAATGCCCAAAGATGCCTCAATCTCACGGTATGTCACATGACGTTCTTGTTTAATCAGTTCACGCACAGCATCGATGTTTTCAGGCACAACGACAGATTTTGGACGGCCTTCACGGATTTCGTCCTGGAGTGAACATCGGCCACGTTTGAATTCATTATACCAGTTTTAGACAGTGCTGTAGGATGTAGCTTCATCGCTATATAATGTATTAAGTTCATTGATGCACTCTTGTCGTGATAATCCACGTCGAAAGTTATGAAAAATAATTGCACGAAAGTGTTCACGGGTCAATTCCATTTTTTACTAGGGAATGCACTTTTCAATTAACTGCAAACAACACTAATTGCATTCAAATGACAAAATGTTGTGGTTGAGGTTATGTTCAACAATGTAAAGTTTACACCGGAAATGTCAGCTGACGCCTGGAAACAGTCAGTGTTGCCAAGGCCAGAAATATAAATAGCAACACTCGTAGGTGCATATAAATTTAACATCACATTCTATACACTAATACTAGAAAAAACTCTATAAAGTTCTGTTGTGAAATACTTCGTTTCTAATAGACAGAGTAATGCAGTTTTCAAAATAAGAAATTTATTTTTTTCTAATTCATAAACCGTTCCTCAGAAAAATGTAAAATTTGATAATGATGTTTGGCCTAGTTCTCCCTCACTGTCTTAGATTCTGAATTAAGATTAGTATAAACAGTGGTGGAGATATGGGGAATATCCATATCTTTTAATAAAAAACTAACTCAGTTGCCAATGGTCTTTTTATAAGAAATTTCCAGTTTTGGTGTGCAAATTCTGCTGTTAAATGTACGTGCACCTATTATAAAATAATCTGTAGTATAATGAAAAACCATAACACGTTAAGTTATGATTTACGATTTAATACACCACAGCATAAGGTTCTCAAATCTGTTGTGCCTTCGCAAACTTATGCCAGAAAGTGCTTTTTCGATCTTTTCTTTAGCTTTCTTCCACTGTAAAATTGATATTTTGAGTATCGTTGGTTTGTTTTCTTTGTTTTTATTATAGTACAAATTTCAATCTCGGGCTCGTTGAGTTTCTTTATAATCTCCTGATTGTAAGGCGATATGTTCCGGCTGCATATTTATGAGGGATTCTAGGAGTCCGGACACTCTCCAGAAACCCAAATAAAATCAAAAACTACATATATACATACATAATCCTGTCCTCTTAATATCCTAAGGTGTAGAGGTTTCATTTGTCATTTGTCTCGTCGCCTCTCTCTTAACAAATTTCTTCCTATCTCCAGTCATTTCTCTAGCTGAGTTCCAGTTACTTTCCCTTTCTTTTAGGATTGCTTTCAATTCGTTGTTCCATGTTTTCTTTGGTCTACCTCTTCTATTCTTTCCCATCGGTCTTGCTTCCCACACTTTTTTCACTTGTCGGTCGTCCTTCATTCTTTGTAGATGTCCAAACCACAATTTCTTCTGTTCTCTGGTCGACACAACTTTTAACTCTTTTCTAATATCGTCGTTTCTTCTTCTGCCAATTCTTTTTACTTCTTGTATTTATGGGGGTAACGGAGGTGCTGGTTTTTTATAATAATAATATGCGAGTTCGTTTAATAATAATAAATAGTAAAATGATAAAAAGTTATTTATTAAAGTTTTATACGCAGGTTAACACGTTGTTACAATTGTTGTGGAACCGATCAACTGATGTGAGTTGATGTGCGGCTGAGATTTAAACACGGAGAGAGAGTCTGTAAAATGTTTACAAGCTTTATATATACCAGTCATGCAAAGAGCGGGGTT
>VTPC01090576.1:24616-65253 GCA_011009095.1 Ignelater luminosus
ACTTTCTGTTGACAGTTCAATTTAAATTATCCAATTAAAAGTGTTTACGTTCATCTGTTTCATATCCAGAATAGGTATCAAAACAATTGAAATGTGTCTATTTATGTTACTTAACTAATACGATTTAAACTCATCTCTAGAACGAGACATTTTGTGCTGTGATTTTCGATCTAGTAGGCCGATTTGAATTTTGTTTTCACCAAAAGATTGTTATTGTTGTTTCCTTTCCAACGAGGTATCTTCAGGGATAAAATAAATAAAATTAAATTACATTATTTTAGTTAATTTTCTCAATTCACTGCAAACTTAATTTTCTTTTAAATAGCACTAGGTGAAAGCTTATCCTTTTCCGAATAAAATGATGTGCCACTTGTTCACGTTATTTTTAATAGGTAAAACCATAAGAACCCTCAATTATGTAGTTCTGAGTACAGAGCCCGTTCATAGTTCAGCAAAAGAAAAAGGGATTTTGTGTCATTATTGGACTTTAATTTAATAAAAAATAAGTGACAAAATCCAGGAAGAGAACTCTGGGCGTCCATGTGCGCAAGAGTTTTTTCCTGATTAAGAGAAAGTAAATCAAGAAATGTCGAGGATAGCGAACAGGTAATTATACGATAAGATTACTGTTTGATTGTAACATCAAACGTTACAAACTGACATCTTTAACATTTTATTGCTTTTATAGGTAACGAGCTTCAAAAGCTTAAAAATAGTTTTTTATTATGTTGTTGTTTAGCTATCTTTCTTTCTTCCTGTTATAAGACGTCTATTTATATGTTAATGTTTATATGCTTATTGCTGTATTTTGGCAAATTAGTGTAATCTTTATCTAATCATTATTGGACGTCTCAAGTACTAGCGGTCTAAAGTAAACAGGATACCTTTTTGATTTCCAGAATTTTCTGTAATTAATTAGGTGGTATTCTTTTATAATAAGTATAGCACAAGACACGGAACTACAACATAATGGATATTGTAGCAAACTTTTTTTTCCAGCGATTTCAAAAGTTACTAACCTCCTCTGAGATGCACCTATTTTCCATCTTTTAATTTTTTTTATATCGTTAAGCGTTCTTATTTAACATTTAACAATATAAAAATATTTAAAAACACGCCTGTGAACTAAATTTTATTTAATTAAATAAATTACAATTTTTTATTAATACCATGAATTATATATAAACATAATTTGCTCTCATTAAGGAACTTAGAACTTTATAAGGTATAATGAACAGTGAACGAATTAACTGTAATTATAATAATAATATAAAAGGAACATTTTATCTAGTTCTATTTGTTGCCATAAATATCCGTAAATCTAAATAGTTTATTTTTGAGCAACAAACTTCTTTTTACTGTGATACCAAAATACAAGAGCTGCTAATAGAGAGCGCCACCTAAATAAAAAGTGTACGAATTAGGAGTATTTTAACAACATTTCTTGCGACATCTCTTGACTAGTGGCTACATTATTTTTCTGAGTGCTAAAGAAATCTTGTTTTCAGATTAAAGCAATATATGAGAAATCTTTTTGTGTAAATTCTGAGTTACTCAAAACAGTTATCTTACTGAAATATGAATGTAGGAGCAGGCAGCAAAACAAGCACAGGATTCTTCGTAAATTATAAAATTAACATATTTAATACAAAAGCAAATTAAAACACCAGCGAATTTAACTAATATTTGGTAGACTTCTAATTAGAAATTTATTGAATTTATTATCCATAACATTTAAAAGAAAATTCTTATCGAAATATACAAAGAAGTTTTGAATAACCATGGCAATTCAAAAAAGATATTTTTTGATACGTCAACTGGAATAGAAAATAGAGAAATATCTATTATTATATAGATTTGACAAATTTATGAATTGAATAAAGCTTCTTTTGTATACGTAAACAATATACACCAAATAGCCTAATATTTGTTATTCATTGCCTTGATTGAATTCAGTAAAACAAGATAATGTTGTTTAAAATGTTTAAATTAGCGCTTTAAGTACAAGTGTACCATATAAAAGACAGCTCAAAAATAATTTTCTCCCTCCGAAATTATCATAGATTTTTTAATTTGCAAATTACAACATATTTTACAATTTTTTGATGAGTTGTTTATGTTTTCTTACCGATTTGTCATTAGAAAGTTCATAAAAAAAGCAATCAAAGCTTGTTTGGTTTTCGGTGTTGTATGCTGCTTGATATAAATTATCAAATGTTCAAAAAAGTTACAACGCGATTTTGATTTACATTGGAGTTACATATCAAAACATTTTTCTTTATGGTTCTGTACTGTTTGTATCCATATTTTATTTTTGTGTTATAAATTTATTATAAAACATATGATGTTCTATATTATATAGGAAAAATGTATTGCTGTAATTGAACACTTACTTTGATTTATATTTGAGAAATAGTGTGGACAATCTACGAGCTTCTGAAAAGATCCAAAACATATAGGCATAATTGCGAGTTCCGGTACATTAGGTTCAAGAATATCTATTACATTTCCGTGAGGAACAGCCAAGTCACAACAGATTTTCTTTTTCATTTTATAATTTCTTCAAAATTCAAAGTTCATAAAAAGTATTTACTGTATACTAGATTAGACTTGGATAAATTTATTTCTATTTTGATCAGCATGAATATACTGATTCTGTCAAATGACTAAGGTCACTTTTAATAGAACAAAAGAAAAAGAGAAAATAAAAAATTTACTGTAAAACCATGTAACCCATGCAACTGAGAAGGCAGTAGAAATGATATTGGCTTTCTAATTGCTTGCCACAGTTACCAATGTGCGTTGTCTAATTGACTTGTAGATTCTTCAGCATTAGAACTGTACTGTATAAAAAAAGTACCATGTGATAGTTTGGGAAAATTAAACGAAAATGATAATAGTATGCACCAAAGAAACCATTTATTAATTGCAGACTGCAGTTAACTTAGTGTCATTGGTTGCGTATCGATCACTCATAAGGGCTACAGGGTGACATTGTTCCAGACATGTTGAAAGAAGATTTCGAACCCCGCAGCCTTCTTGGACAAGACGTCACTGACTGTCACCTTACAGAACCTAAATTAAATTCTTTTCAACTTATCAGTAAAATAGAAACATCGGTTACCATTTTATTATCATTTTTTTAAATTCTATATCTATTCAGCAATTTTATTTTGAATCTTTATTGTGAAGCATGCTTCAGTAGCCCATTAAGAAATTTTTTACTTAAAATTATTTCTAGTGGTGATAAATAGTTAATGGGCTAAATTAGCAATTTAATAAAATCGTCTTCATAATGGAATCTAATATTAGGAATAATGACACGGGAAGTCTTGTTATAACAATCGGAAATGCTGAATTAATAAAACTCTTTTAACATACTGCCAAAACCTAGGGAAGGGAAGGGAAAGGGATGACAATAAATCACAAAAATACTATAACTTCAAAAGTAATTTGTAAAACGAGCCTTCGGCCGATAATGAAATTTCAGACAGTTTTCTTTACCTTGTTTTACATAATTATTATAGTGTGTTCAGTAAATATCATTTTCAAACTTTCATCTACTCGATATTTCACATATACTAACTCTCAGTCAAATAGGCTCAAAGTAAAACTGTTCATTTCTGAACTTAATGGGAAAAAGGCAGCGATGCATGAGCGGTTTGCGCATCTCTCACTAAAATATAATATAATAGGCTGCTGCGACACCCAAACATGGAGAAGTAATAAGTCATAATGTGAAAGTACGTAGTAGTAACGATATCGTCTAACAAAAATAACATAAAATCCATCGGATTTACTATTAGTCCTTCAATAGTCAAATTGATTCGCATGTCAAAAGTCGAGTTCAACTACGATAATCAAAAACATTCTGCGCTCCCTAGGTTGCAGATTCTCTGGTTGTACAGCGACAGCAGCGGTGAGCAGTCAAGAAGATTCACCAATCTTGGTGGCAAGCATTAGCGACTCCCTGGTACCCAACAACTCGCACGTAAACGTCTTAATTTATGCATAAATTGCTTACGGCATACTCAGTTAATCGCAAATTGCCGTTCAAATATAAAATATCGCACTTGCAACATCTAACTTTATTGCATAAACAAGAGAATTCCGCAAGCCTGCCCATTACTGTTAGTACCTTTAAACCTTTTAGACGTGGGACTACCTTAGCTCTTAATGTTTTGGTTTTTGGAAAGGACACAGAGAGTCAACAATCAAGCTTGATAAACTGCCCAAATTGGACGACTACTTTAGGGACTATTGAAGATGCTCTATTATTTACGTCAATGTATAACCTTTACGAATTATATTGGTTGTGAAGTTGGTAACTTTAGACTATTCAATTAAAGTTTTGGGGAAACGAATGATTCGTTCTGAGCACGTACCCGTCGTTCTTGGTGCTTGTTAAACCCGAAGCAAAATAACTAGTTTCACTTAAATGTTTATTCTTCTTGCTCGGATGTAGCAGTACCCATATTTATTTTATTCTTTCATCTTATGGTAGAGAGATTTCAGTGTGGGGTGCACAAACCGCTCATGCATATCTACCTGCTTTTGCATTAATTAAGTTCGCGATTGAACATAATTTCCTCACGTTGGAGGGTTAATCTTCAAATTATCTTAATTTACTAATACTTACAAAGTAAAATATTTTTTGAGTTATATTATGTGGGGACTATTGATATTTTCTAATACTGAGTGACTACATGATACACCACAAAAGAGGCCACAATACACGCACTTCTAACCATGCGTTTGAAGAATCCTTAGTTTAGAGAACGGTTGCTACTCTAATAACGCCGTCTTCACTTGGGTGAACCTCACTGACGCATCTAACTTTCCAAGACAGGAGAAGCAAATTATCATCAACCAAGAGAACTATCTCCCTTTGCCCAATACAAAGAAGTTGTAAAAACAGTTCGGTTCTTATTAATAAATCCATATGACTAGAATTGTGAAACTTGGGGTCGGCTAATCTCAATTTTAAATGTTGGGAAGGCAAAAACCAAAACCAGAAAGTGGCAAGTTGTTTTTGAGATCACACTTTGCCGAGTTTATGTAATTCAGTTATGCAAAATGCCAATTTATCGTTGCAATATTTTGAAATTATACCCGAAGTCAGTAAAAGACACTCTAACCTTTATAAAGCTTCTAGTATAAGAAAATATCTCATACAAGGTGTTTACTATAAGTATGTCAAAAATATAATATGAAAAAGTAAATGTATTTTACTTTAATAAACTTATATCTAAAAATGGTAAATCTTCGAGTTTTTCTGAAATTCCTTCTAACGCAAACATTGCGTCTACTATTACATTTGTTTGGCTGAGAAGATAGTGCATTTGGAGATTTTATTTGTGTAATAAATGGAATTGAATTCAAGAAATTAGTAAATTAAAATATACGTAAAGTTAAATTTACTACTGAAAAGAAATATAATTACTGCCGTCTAATGTGCAGTAAGTTAGTTACTATTTTAAGCTATTAGTAAGTAGTACCTGATGTAGAGGAAAAACTACTTATCGCCAGATTTCTCAATTCCAAAAATGCAGAAACATTACGTAGATTATTGCAAAGAAAAAGTGAAATTGTTTACAGGAGAATATTAGTAGAAGGTTTTATTAATTTTGTCATTTCACAAACCAAAAAATGACACATGCTGTAAATGTGATAAATTTGATATGCAACTTAAATGTACAAATAATGAAAACAAACATATACCTGTTGAAAAGAAGAAAAGCAAACACTTAAATCTGGCTGAATCAGTATACGAACTGAAAAGAGTCAACAAAGAAAACAGCAAACGGAATCCAGAAGTGCTGACGTCATTTGATTTACAGAAGTACTTTCCAATGCCCTGTTTAAAAAATGGAATGAGCTTCTATAAACATCAGTTTAGGAGTACAACCATCCTGTTTATCAAGCTCTAGGAAAATGCTTTCTTCTTCATGTTACCTGTGGAATGAAACAGTAGCAGGACGTGATGGTCAAGAAATTGGTTTCTGTATCCATCATTACTTACCTAGCCTGCCACAAAACTGATACAATATTATAGAAGAGACTAAGCAGTACACTCTTGCAGAAATTAATCTACTGGTTAGGGAAATCTAATTCGGTTAGTACAGAGAAAACCACCAATAAAAGTAGTAAAATTGGAACAAAATCTAAGTTGTGGATGAAATGTTCAGAATTCTTAAATCAAACAGTCAATCGTTTACCATTTCCTTTTATGCAAATGCTGAAATATCTGGAACTGTCGCTGCATCAACCAAAAGCCCCGAGATTTTTCTAACATTTTCTTAACATACATGTACATAGTTAGCACCCTATTATCATTTAACCCAGGGTACTCTTTTATATTTTGTTCAATTTTGTGCTTATGAATACAGGGAGATTCACATAAAACGCGACCCAATTTGGATAGACAGCTCAACTTATAAATTCATAAATAACGTTGATCCATGTTAATTCTCAATTAAATTTACAGAGATACAGTTATTAGAGATGACTGCAACTTTAGAATGTCAATACGCACATGCCATGTCAAGGTTATGTTTTAAACTTAAAACTTTCAGAATCTGTAACCAGAAAATTACGAAAAAAATCACTGAAACGAAATAAAGAAAGCTTTTGTATTGTATACATTTATCTTGTGATCACTGATAAAGTTTAAAGAAAAGCAAAATTCAGTTGTATTAAATATTACAAAACAACATACAAGACGATTTGATTTATTTTTATACACTAGCATTTGTTAACATGCATGTTCCGATACTCAACTGTGACATGTGAGCACCAGTAAATATTATAAAATGCACATGAATTTATTGGTCGATGGCTCTCTTTATTAAAGTATGAACTGCCTTGGTGTTATCTTAACATTTTCATCCGTGGTGGCAGTCTACATTCTCCATTGTTTTTGTATGTTTATTTGTTATAAATGTTTTCTCTTGCAGCATTCTCCACCCTTGGGCAGCAGTTATTATTATGTAGTATTATGACCCGAAGCACTATCTTAATAGTTCCGGGTGTTTTTATTTATTATGTTTATTTATGACCCGAAGCACTATCTTAATAGTTCTGTGCTTTTATTTATATATTTATTACGTGGAATGATAGACTGTTCACAATTTTTGGCTACGGCCGGAGACTAAGGAGCTATTGGTAATAGAGTACGGTCTCTTCCCTTTGTCTTTGCTAACATACTCTTCAGTTTTGTTTGATGAGTGCTATAAGTACGTATCCGAGTAATGGAGAGAGCAGGACTAGTTTAATTTATGTTGCAACAAATGAATTTGTAATGTGCATTATGTTGTGTGTTCGGAACATTCATTTTCTCATTTTTTTTGTCTGTCTCTCACCAAGTTCTTATGAAATCAATTAATGCAAACTACCGCTTATTATGTGTTTTGTTTTATTTATAATTATTCTTTGCTAATTATTATTATGTTGGTACCATATTATTGCTTGCTTTTATTTGACATTTATTTATTTTACTGAATGTCACTGTGTCTTGTTGTTTTCAAGTTGGAAACGTTTATTTATACATTTGTGTATTAAAACTTGTATTGTTTGTTTTAAAAGAATCTTCGGAGGTTTCTTGCTGGTTCTTCCTCCGAACTGATACTTGAACCAGTGTCTAAAAAGTTTATTCGGCCTTCACAACAAAATTTCGCATTCAATATACAACGTTCTATTTTAATCATAATCTGTGTTTTATTTGATTTCCTGTCTTCCCCACTATCGTTAGTAACCAGTGTACCTAAGTTTAGGGAATTTTAGAAACACAACGTAGGGTAGGTTAATTTGTTTGATGATCACGATTGACCATATTGATTCTGGGGTTTGCTTTCTGTTAGATCTGGGAGAGAAATTTAAATATTTGTCAGGACCTGGGCTTGGGATACTACAGTACCTATACGCAGTGCCAAAGCAGCATCTTTACAGCACTCGTCATAAATTAATTCCATGTCTGTTCTCATTAAATAGTTTGCTACAAATCACTTTAATGAAACATTATTCTTTCAAGTAGGTGTTTGTGAACACAGTTACTAAGATTAAGACTTGTTTTTTGTTTTGCAGATATTTCTAGTACCTTTTGAAATATGGACGTTGGGTTGCATTCGAGGATCTTAAGGGAAGCGCTTTACGTGAAACACCCTGTATATCTATCGAAAGGCCAGTTCTGTTTTTGACGGATACAGCAGCTTTTATTATGTTTTGCAATACTAAGCATCTTTCGTAATAAAGCAGGGTAGTAGATAATCAATTCTTGATCGAGATTTCTTGTAAGAATCCAGAATGTTACAGACAATTAATGTAAGAAACTGATGGTCTTTTTGGAAGTTAATGTAGCTTTCAAACAATTTTATATACGGCTTGTTTTCCAGTTAACATACGAGAAATGGTAACACACTTCAGACTATCTGCCATTACTGATTATTGCTTGCTCTACAAAGAAATGATCACAGTAAAAACGTAGAACTTACATAGGCGTAAGGTAATAAATAATAAGACGGTTTCTTTTCCAAATAAATGTATATTTATTATGCTGTTCAATGAAAACACAGTCACAACATCTCGATCATCCAAGTGGGCCGCAGCCAACTGGAAGTCGAAACAATTGCTGTACACCAAATAGTAAAATTGTCTAATGTAACATGGATACTGCACACGCTAAATAAAAACGAAAGCAACGTTTGGAAGGTGCTGCTCGCACACCTATGAGTACTTTGTACGTATATAGTATATAATTAGTATGCGTCGCCACGCCTCATTCACACACTTCCCAAAAAATAACGCGGATCCCGCCGACGGCCTTCTATATATTATTTATATAAATTTTTATATACAAATTTATTTAAAAATTCCTAAACGTTAATTTCCTTAAATTTATAAACCTAAAAACTCTACAATAATTTTTTTGTCCATACCAAATTTTGATTCACACCAATATTAAATATAAAAATACTTTAAATTCTTACACATATAAACTTTTCGGGGCCGCAGTCGGGATTCGCGAAACGAAATAAATTTTGAGCTATCTCGATTTTCACGTTTTTTTGTACTAAATATACAATCTTATTCGATTCTCTATCGTTTACGCGATGCCTAACCTTAATAGTTACTGAATTATATTCGGAGCCTGCGGCTGTGGCGGTGGTCAAAAGCACCAGCGACTATGACCTAATACACTCGACAACTAACCACTGCTTTTACCGGGTTTTTATAACTCAAGTTTGCCGCTCATTATTTTTTCCATTCTAACGTTCAAGTATACATAACTAATTGCTTAAATCAGAACTAAATGGTATGCAGAGCAAAATAGATTTCCATAGTTACTAATATCCATTTTTATCTTATTTACAATCTCTTACATCATTATATTTATATTCATCTTACCAGTACCTAAATATTAGAGTATAAGAGAAAAATGGCTCTGTTCTACATTTAGTCTCTTTAAAAGATTACATATCGTACCTAAAGTGAAAAATAATTTGAGCTAAAACAAAGAAACTAATGGAAATCTATTTGTCGAACAGATGCGAATGTTCTGTTATTTGGGTTGCCTATATTTAGGCGATACACACTTAACAGTTTGCATTCATACACCATCTAACAATAATTGCCCTTAGTGTAACATTCTTAAACTTATATAAAAACAAATGATACTATAAATATAAAAACATTACATTTACATGTAAACAAACAACAGAAAATCTTAAACAATACAATTAACTATCTAATGCCACAATGTTCAGTATTAAAATTAATACAATAAAGATAACATAATCATAAGATCGGCACAAGTTTCTTCATCGAACGTTCCGTATACAAACAGAACTTGAGTTAACAATTAATTTTAACCTAAATTCGATTGTGAATAACAGCCAAAGGAGTGGTACATTTCATTTAATATATCCATGCAACCTCTAAAAGGTCACATTTCCGGAAATTTAGATGCCAAAACCTTAAAATCCAGTGGTTACGTTTGACGATTGTCATAGGAATCGTTGTCGAGTTGGAACGAGGAAGACAGAAGTCATCTGGTGACTGAAAAATAAACTTAATAGGGTTTTCACAAGTAAATCTGGGGTCGAATTTCGATTATATTGCACTTTTTATAACGGAAACTACACTTTTACGGAAATTTTTTATCTAGGCCGTTTCTAACAATTTGTAGCTGAGTATGGAATGTACTTGTAATTCATTTAGCAAATAATAATAACAACCTACAATCGCAGTACTAAACTGACTGAGTGTATTAAGACTAATTAATTTTGACAATCATTCAGTTCGTTAAGTAAATATTGTCCAAATCTTCGTAACCAAATTAGAACCTTTTTACAAAATTTAGGCGTTTCTTCCTATACGTTCAGGTTTATCTTTTTAATTTAGGCTCTTATAATTGACTTTTTAATGACTAGCAATAGCAGGTACTGCAATTATTTAATAATAAGAATATTTCCAAGGGAAAAAATCAAAGTGTGTGCAGCATTATAGTATATTGTATCAATATGTGTTTATGTAGCTTCCAATCTCCTCGGCGTCAAAATTCGTCCCCATTTTTACCTGTAGTAATTTAACGAATAACAATAACAGTCAACGTAAACTGTAACATGGGTGTAACTGAAACCATCGATCTGTATGTATATTATTATCTACTTCTAGTTCAAAGTTACTATATACCACAAATAGTAGTAGCCTTACCAAAGCTTGAGGATAGCTTGGTTTAGCCTCTTAGCATAACAATATAATATTTATGAAATAACCTTATGACTTATGATATCGAACGCCTCTTAATTGAACTAAATTTAAGTACAGGCGGCAGAATGTGTCTTGAGGAACGCTTTGGTTGGGCATTGTGTCTATTTAGGGCCCTTATTTTGTAATTTTTTTTTTCGTAAAAACAAATTTGAAGGCACTTTTTTGACGGACGAATTGGCCCAATGTGAATTTTAAAATGTGAAATGTATTTATATATAACCGGGTTTTCGAAAACTTTTCGAGAACTGTAGTTTTTGTGTTGGTTGCCTTCATTGTTTACTATTGCGTCAGTTTTTGTGTGGCTTTTTAATGACTATTTCAAATTGAGAGCGCTCCTCAATATGGATTCTGCCGCAAAATTAAGTTTGCTACGACTAAATTAGTCTTGAGTAATTTTATTTGTTGTTTGTTGTGCTTGGTTGCAAGTTTTATTCGCATACACAGTTTCCAACAAACGATGGCCTTACTAGAGTTTCAGAGACCATCTTATTGTTTTTTTTTGTTTTATTTTTGTTACTATCAAAAATTCCTTTTTTTTTACTTTTTTAAGTTTCTTAGCGAAAATACGCCATCGTTATCAAAAATTTACCAATTTCTTGAAGTTCGTTTTAAAAATAAATCAGCGAAGTTGATGGTACCTATTTGGTTTTTTTCAACTGAGAACCGTTTTGATAAATAGAAGAGATTTTATCTGAGTGGATAAGTGGATTAAATTAGATCTTTAAGTCTTAATGAATTGTACTTAGGTGGAATTGAGTGATAGTTGGGAAAAAGTCCACTGACTACAAATACAGTCAAGGCAAAATCTATGGGATTTAAAGAAACCCTAAACTTCAAATCCTTAGCAAAACTTGTTACAACTATAGTTTCTATCATAAGTATACCTAATTTTGTACTAGAGAGAATCTCACCAAGCACACTACATAATTGCTTGTTACTATTTAAATGCTGAAGATAAATCCTTAGATATCCTTGTGAATATGGCTAACATATAAGTTAGAAAGTTCTTAATCCTTACTCGTTTATATTGCTGTTTGCCTAGAAGAATGTATTGGAGGCTAGCAAAAATTTTCATTGGTAACCATAGAAGAAACAAAAATAAATCATCGCCATGAGTTTTATGATGATATCTTTTGTAATAAATCTAAAACTGCTATTGTCTAATCAAATCTGTCTATTGAAAATTAGTTCTGAGTTCTATACAGCAATATCTTTCGATTCTTTCTGAATTGCAGTTAAAACTAAAGTCAGCTGAGTTCTGCAAAAACTTGTGTCTTAGTAAAGATATCAAAATCTACAAAATATTGTTTCTTATTCAAAAATCAAATGCTTCCAACTAACGATTTTGTCCTTTAAGTTTCTTGCATGCCTAGTTGTATAGAAGAATTCCTTGATTTATTTTTAAAACGAAAGCATTTTCATCAAAAAATACAAAATTGTCTGGAATGGAATAGATTGAGATGCTATGTTAAACAAAGGTCTACCTTAAAATAATCATATAAACACCTAGTTAAACTACACTGCAACGCAAGCGTAACGTTAACGCAACGTAGTTCATAAACCAAAGTGTAACACAACAAGAAATGAACGGAGGCGTTCGATTTGTTACCAACAATTGTACATGTATACTACAACTCACACAAAATGCTATGTATTACATATTGGACTAGATAAGTTAATAACCTTAATGAAAAATGGTTAAAAATCGCCGGTATCTGGATGAAGAACGATATATATACTAGCAAATAATCGCGCTATAACGGTAGGAGATTTTTCGTCATAAGAAAATAGAATAAGGCAGATTTTGGTTATACACACTCATATCATTTTGCTTCAAATTTTAATTAAGGCGCAGAGGTGCTTAAAATAAGCTTGTACTTTTTTCGTGATATTTTTAGTATTTTAGTTGAATTTTTTTGAACCGGTGACCTAAACGTTTTCCGAACAGTGTTTTTTTTTGAAGCCTGTAAATGATATTTGTTCTTTTTTTTTCCTGTAAATTAAAACCAGTATGCGCAACTTTCATGTGCGAGCACGATGAATCATTCGCTGTTCTTTACATGCAAGTTGCGTTAATGTATTTGTAACCTGAATGTGTGTGCATATTGAAACTAAAATTTTTTCAAAAATAAATATTCAACATAAATATTATAAAACCGCCAAACACCATAAATTACTGCAGAAAAAGTAAAACGAAGGAGTGGGCATGCAATTGAGGGGTCCTACCTAGGAAGGGTGACTATTCTATGGATGATCCCTTATTAAAGGGAACTGCTTGGATTGACCTCAAAAATTACTTTACAGTCTCATCCAGAAAGAAATGTAGTTCCTCCATGACCTTATACAGGCCTTTTCTGAATTCATCTGTTTGAATTGTCTTCAACAATTCATGCATTTGGTCGCCCATCTTTCGCGACCGCGAGTCTTTTAATGTGAAAATGACGCGCAAGTCGAAAAACTTGCTCTTATTGTGCGAAAAATATGTCAGCATTATTTATAATTATTAACGGGATTTCTAAATCAAATGTAATAAATGGAATTGTCAAATCCAACAGTAATTTTGAGGTCTTATACTTTTTTATTTTGTCAAACTCTCGGGACTATTATAATAATAATCGAGAAGTAACTCTTAATTCCAGAGGATGTTTTGATGATGTATCCGTCCGCCAGTATAACTGTATTTTAATAGCGAAAAGTAAAATTTTGTTGGCTTCTTCTTAATTATTATTAAAATGAATCCACATAGCCAAGTTATATCTGCAGGATTTTTGCACTAAGCACAATAATAATAATGATAATTAGTTTTTTTTAACAAAGCACTTTAGGTATTCACTTCAAGTTCCCACGTGACGATGGCTTCTAAAATTTGTACTTTTGCAACCAACTTCGCTATTTGTTATGTTACAAAATAATTAGCAAACGAGCAGTGTCTATAACTAGTGTAAGATCAACTGTAGTAGTGCGCGATTATGTACATTTTTAAAGACTAAACATTAAATACAGAGATTGGTTTTTGAAGAAGTGGCCGCCACTTTTATAAATTGGTTTTAGAAACCAACGTCATCAATATTTTATCATTTTGTACGTTACAACGATAACGTTAAAATTTTAATTCCATAACATTCAATTATAATATTACTTTGTCATTCTTTTCATTTCGGAACGTTTTATCTGTAAGGTACTCACATTATATTAGGTCCCAAGATCGAGAAAGCAAAGCCAAACTCAGATTCTTTATAAAATTCCAAACCATTAATTTTGCAAAGCGAACTCAAGTTCATAAATAGTAACTCAATCGAAACGATTATAAATTAATGGCAGTCTTACAATTTCGGCAGTTTCGAAATATAGGAACAGCAAAATCACATCTTCTGTACATTCAGGCAAGGATAAATAAATCTTGGAACCCCTTTCTTGATTACCTTTTTAACTTTGTTTTTGCGGGACAAGAAGGAATACATTGTTGGGCTTATTAATTTTATATTTACAAAAAGTGCATTTATAAGTAGTAACTTTGCGCGGCTCCAAGCCAGGTTTAAAAATAATAATTGACATTGCCTTCCTGTAAACTGTATCTAATTTGTAGTAATTGTCTAGATAAGGTGAATAAAGGCAAATAAAGGCAAAAATATAGAAAAAGTAAAAAAAAAATCAATCAATGAAATTAATTTATTATTGACTAGTTTCCTCACACAGTGTTTGCGAGATCGTGTACAGTCTAAACTAAAATAAAATTAAAAAATGATAATAAAATTGGTGCTAAGGTGAAAATTAAAATTTACTTAAAAGTTAAATTGTTATATTAAATAGGTAAAGTCAACCCAAATGAAACACAAAAAATACACAGAAAATAATAAATATAAAAATTATTAATTAAATTAGTAGAACTTAACTAGTCAAAGAAATTGCTTAAATTATAATAAATACTCGAACAACACAATAATAAAAATAAGTATTTACAGAAATTAATGTGCAAATAAAATTGGTTACACAAACATAAAGGGTGTACCTATTCAATATAACAGAACAAAAAATATTATACTTGCAAAATTAGGGATATCTATCTAAACATAAGATTCATTAAGTTTTGTTCATATCAGCACTTGAAGTTTTTAAAATAAACAAAACTAGTTTTTTTATTGTCTTCTTTATAATAATTCAAGATAAAATAATTAATGCAGGAATATCTTATATATTGGCGTGTTCCAGAAATATTATTGTTAGCAGATTATTCTAGAACAAACCAAATAAATTGTTCCAAAAACGTTTCTCAACTGCTAACCTAGTTTTCTTCCCTAAAAGTATTGTTTTTTCCAAAAATATCCTTTTCTAATTCCTATTAAATAAATTTTGATATCAACTAATTTTTCAAGTATTTTAAAAAATATAAAAATTTATGTTTAACATTCTTATATTTAATATAAGAATCTAAACCATTTCACTATAGTTTCACTTCTGTTTCGAAGAGATCTAAGAAGAGTTTTTGAAAAATTGCTGTCCTCCAAAATCTCTTCAAATATAAAAAATATAAATCCGATTTTTGTTAATGGATTTATATCAGACTAGTTAAGAAACAAAAAAAAACTTTGGTTAGAAGATGTTAAAGGTAATAATCCTTACACTTAATTATAATAGTACAAAATGAAATATTCTTTTGTTTTTTTTTATATAAATAGTTTATATACAAGTGTCTTTACTATATACAAGTGCCTGAGGGCGGTTATTTTGTATAATTCGGTACAGTTTACAGTGGCATTATAAATAAAAATTAACAAAAATAATTTTTTGCCAAAAGTAAACGTAAGTGTGCAGATATGTAACTTGCCGACTGCTGGATAAACAAACTGAGGACTTGACCTTAATAATGCTATCAGGTAAAATGACTTCAATGATCAACTGTAATCACTGATTAATTGATTGATTATAAACCTTATTATTTTCACTGTTCGTTAAGACGAACGTTAGCCTGAGGCAAGAAGTAACCATTATAGTCTTTGTTTACTGCCAACTTAACACATTTTTTTATTTGTAATATAACAATGTCCAGAATGTCCCCAAAGACGCACGAATTCTTCAAGGGAGAACTCTTCATCATCTTCAAATTCATTCCTCAGTTCAAATTATTAAACAATAAAACGTTGACAGTTCCATAGGAAGGTTAAACTTTTATTTTTAAATACGCACGTCACCGATTCGTTGGTTTAACTGTAACCGCCGGTCGCTATATATTATATATAATAAATTGCAACCTGTGGTGTTTAAACACAGCTAGAGACGTTACACTCTTGGTAAGGGTATTTACCATTACCATTAGGTAACGAATTACCAAACGGCAACAAATTACTCGAGCTGTTCTAAAAAATTTGGAGACTTAAAATATTCCGGAACCGGATCGTCCAGCCTGGATATTATTTTGTAAATTGACTTCTTCCAGGACTGTTCCGCATCTCGGCCTTCTTGGATTGCCTTGAAGAACTCGCGAAGGGTTTGCTCCACAACAAACCTAAAGGTAGTTGGTACCTAAAATACAAAAACAAAATTAGTTTCAACCCCTTTTAAATATTTATTACTTAAGCCGAAAAAGAAATTTAAATAATAACGTGACTCAAGCCGGACATCTGCCATCTAAGACCAAAAACCAAACTTACTTGTAAATTATCGTTTCATTTATAAAGTTTAACTTCTTATTGAAACAGAACAGAAATAAGCAGAAAGGATTTGCTTTACTAAAGGGTTTGCATCAATTTGACATTTTCATACTTAATTAAATCTGACAATGCTTATAGTAGCAAAGCACATTCTTTCTATATCTATGTTTGATAAATTTTAATAAAATTTTGATTTTGTGTGAAATAATAAACAAAAGGAAAGAAAGCTTGTCGGGTTTTAGATGTCCCGGAGCCACAAACCTGAGAGCCCCATACCTCGATGTGATTGTTTCTGTTGTAGTGCAAATTGAGCACCCGATATAATTCCGAATCCCCACTAACGTGTAAGTCATCGGCATTTTTAACCCCTTCCGACACTGCCTGTCTTGCGTATTTTTCCATTTGAATGTAGTAGAACTCTCTGTAAAACAAAAAGATTGTAAATATTTTAAAATACGTTACTGTCTACATTTCATCATACTAAAATAAAAAAAAATCAGAATAATGAAATAATTCTACGAAAAAGCTTGTTTTACACGTGGATGATTTGTATCTACCAGTTAATTTATAATGCTGGGAATAAGAGACATAAATGCAATGTTAACAGATAATACGTCATTTTGTGTTAACTTGACACGGATACGTGAGATGTGATAGCTGTAATTGCCACTTTATCGATGTAGATGCTATTATATTATGTAGCTGTTAACACCAGGAACTCGCAACAAGCCAGAAGTGTTTCACATACTTCAAATTAGCAACTGTTCTTGCGCTTGGTTTCTCCGTACTTAACAGTCTGGTTTTTTAAAAAGTTTAAGTGTCTGTTTAATCTTATTTCCCATTTTGTATGGATCTAGTAAAAATTATGAATTATGAGTAACTGGAAGATCATGATATCATTACTGGAAAATATATTTATACTAATTTCGTAATTTTTATCTTTTATGATTTCATTAACGTTTGTTTATTAGTATGAAGTAAAGTTGACGCAACAGCATGTATTTTTTTTGAAAATTATTGTTTTGGGGTAAATTTGATTCAGAATAACAATGAATATATTGCTGATTTTCTTCTTCTTGTTGTGTTGGTAGGAATTATTCAAAGTGACCACAAAGCGTTTATTTTCTAAATTAGTGTGTGACACAATTTATTTTATGAATTCCAAACAATACTTTTGTTGATACCAAAACGTTTGGGTTCAATAGCAATAGATTCAATGCTAGCATGTTGAGATGGTTTCGCTATTTGGCAAATCCAGAAACCAAGATTCACTCAAAAAAGCAAAACATAAAGATATCTTTTAGACGTTTTCAAAACAGGCCTGAGTTACAAGACTATAGCTATTTCCAAATTACTATTGTTTATTTAAAATGCTAATAGGTGAGTTTGGAAGTATTACAGTGAGATATTTGTGTTCCCAAAAGACCAACTAGTAATATGCAAAAAGCTTCGTTGTGGATAATTCCAGAATAAATTCGATAAAGAACATGACCAAGACCAACAAACTGACTTAAGGAAAAATTGGTAAAACAATTTCATTAAGCTTTAGTTGACCTAAAATGAAAACTCGAAGTCGAAAACGTCTATGTTCTTCTAAAGGCTGACATGTAAATGCATGATCAGTACAGCAATTATGCATTTTTTTAAAAATCTCATCAAAACAAAAAAATCAAATAAGCCTATGAGTATAAAAGAAATTCACAGTAATAATAATATGGCAAAGAACCTTGTCTGTCTTCTGAACCCAAATAGCTATGCCGAATATAGTAAGCAAAGTCAAAATATTTTTTGTTCATAGAATCGAACTGTGTTAATAAAGCTTAAGCAACTTTAATAAAAATCTTGGATGACTCATCTATAAATAGTCAAAATGAAATGCGCTTGTTCGAAATGTTTTTTGGAAATCTTTATTTCCGAAGAAACTCTGCAGTTTTCCCGTAACCATACGCACTAATTTGAATGTCGCTTTTACTATGCGAGTAAAGTTTTGGTTATCATTTATCATATTTCACTATTTGTTTTGGAGTAACATTCATTGACCATTTTAAAAGAATTGCAGCTGCGAAGTTTTCTTAAATCTTCTCTGAAATATCGAGTACGCCTGTATACATCATCGATGTTAGATATGCCTAGTTTCAACACATAACTACTTTTGATCATTTCGAGCTGGTATAACATCATCATGGAGAATCAATATATGTTCGAGCCATAGATGTCATGGAAACTTGATTTGTAGCTATTTTTTAAATTTTTAAATCCCTAAAGCGTTACGTTTTACCAACTGAAACTGGCAATATAAGTATAATGAATCGTGGTAGGAAACGAGAACAGAACAGGTAAAGCTTTTAGCGTGACTAAATGGGACATTTGGACACTACAGGTGCCGAAAATTTACAACCAATTCTTACATTTTTTCATTCTTTTTACAACTAGAATTTATAAAGAACTCGTTTAATAAGAAAGAAATCTAAGAAAGACAAAACTAAAAATATCTTGATTTAGTACATAGTATGTACGTACTAGAATTATTTTGGCTGCATGCATTAATGCGTAAAAACAAAAAAAAAACCACGTTCAAGATCTTCTCGCCATTATAGTACGTATGTTAAAATAGTAATGACGACTATTAATAATTAATCAACTATGGAAGTTCTTATGGTTGGGGTATCAGTATGTTGTGGTTTTTATATTCACTTAAAGGAAAAATCTAAAGGAAATCTTGGTTGATGACAACCTGCTAATATCGGCTTTATTTACTATTTAGATAATGCAAAATACCAACGTTCTTTAAAGTAGGAAAATTTATTATGTAAATACCTTGGTTAATAACCACTGCGGTTGTGTGGTATATGACTATTTTTTATTAAAACCCAAGTAAAATAAATTACAGTAAGTGTTTAAAAAATAAACAGTTATAAATCTGTCTTATCTTAAATTATTAACAAAATTTATCTTTAATCAAGCTTTGTTAAAATAAAGCCGTGTTATTAGACCAAATATAATTAAAAAATATAATTAATGAATACGACTGAGAAATCAATAATTCATTTTCCAGTCTGTACCTACTACGAACAACAACAGTAGCAACACAATTCGAAATGTGTTACAAATATCATGTCTACGGTAGAAAGCAACAGTTTGTCGGGGGTAAATAATTAACAGGCCCGTACTATTGTCATATTAATTATGTATGCCCAATTGGTCTATAATTGCTATTTGGCTTCACCACCGTGATACTGCAGCGTATGTTTAATCAGTGGATAAGTGGTACACTAATAGCTCAACTAACTTAATTATAAAATAATATTTATTACAACTACGATTTTTATTTTTTACATTTTACGAATTATTCGTACTCGTAGTTTCGCAAGGATGAATATTTTAACGATAAAAAACCGAACACAAAAGTGGTGCAATTTTCTTTGACCTGTTTAAGGTTCATACCCGCATTTCAAGAACAGACAAATTCAAAAAAACACCTGTCCTTCTTTCCATTTAAATGTTGTAAATCTTATACATCAAGTTTCTAGTTCAGGTTTCGAAGGGAAAATCGCGCGCTTTAGTCCCTATTTGCAATAAGAAGAAAAGAATCCGTACGGGTTCCCACCAGGTAAGTCTCAACGGTTTCGAGGTCACAACGTCTTAAAGGCAAAAGACGTTGGTATAATACAAAAGATTTATTTTAACATCTGCTTTCTGATTTACCCTCCCCAAGTTAAATTTTCTTATGTTAGTTTCTTAAAAGACTCTTTTTAGCAGTTCCCTGGGCGTCTTAAGGAGAAATAGCACGCGTTAAGATGTTAGGGATGTACAAAGTATTTTTATTATTGTGAGCTATTTGTTTTAATTAAATAAAATCTTGTCAAAAACAAAACCACGTTTTACTGTATTGTCAAAATTTTTGTTCCCTTTTTTATCAAAGTTATAGTAATAATAATAATAATAATAGTAACAATAACATTACAATCTAAAGGCCAATTTTTAAATTTTGTACATTCCTAGTTAAGAAAGAAACAGGGCGCGTATAGGTACCCCATCATAGAAAAGCACATGCTTATTTGAACAATACCGGTATAGGTGAGGTGAAGGGCAGATGTGCAAGTAGACTCAGGAAAACCGTTAGAATTCAGCCGTAAACGCTAAGCTTTTTTTGGTGGTACCATTCGCGGTCTCCCCTCATTATCATTGCAAGAATACGTTTTTAAATACCAAAATGTTTCAAAAAAAATTTTTAACATTCTCATGTATGAATATAACCTTCGTTTTCAATGAGATATTAGATCGCATTTTTCTAATCTCTAGTTGGAATCAAAACTCCCTTATTTCTTTAGTAGCTTTATGTACATAAATATATGACAAAGTTACAACCGCGGATATCTAGAAAAAAGAACAGCTAATGGTATACAAACAGCGAGCATATGCATTTTTAAAGCGACAGTTATTGTAAGTCAATATATAGGAGGTAATAAAAAGGGCTCTGACAATAAAGCTGGTAGGTGTTTGTACAAGGTAAAACTACTTGATGGCAGAAAGTGTTTGATAGAATCTTTGTAATATTTTCTACCTGTTTCCAAATAAAACAAGAGCACGGCTATCAAAAATTATTACGTCATTATTCGTTATAGTTAAAATATTAGATCAAAATGTATCTTACACATAATTAACTTCTAGTTATTCTTCTCTTTACTTTCCTAAAAAAATCATTTAAAAAATTCAACCAGCTGTTCTTGACTGATTAATGATAAAGAAGAAAACTGATGAAACAACTACTGAAAACTACAAAACAATAATAAAGAAATCGATTTTTCAATATTAAGATGTATTTCAGACTTCCCAACTGAATGTAGTTATGCTACAATTATAAACTACTGCCAGAACCATCTACAGAAGCAGACCACAATAATAAAGAAGACCACTGAAAATGCAAATCATCAATAGCCATAGTAAGGCTTTCTAAACAGACATTAAGATATAGAAATAGGATCTCAAGTCATACAAGAAATTAATCTATCTACGGATACTTTACATTCCAAAATACAAAATTAGAACAATAACGGATACATCAGAAATAAAACTAAAAGAACAAGAAACTACAAAAATTTTTTTGATGTGCCATTCCATTGCCAGTAAACTAAATTTCTGAAAGCAACAACCAGCAAATCATGAATAAAAAACTCTGTGCAGTTAAAACTACAATGAAATAGCATCGAAATACAGAATTGAGATTACTTTGAACATATGATGTAATGGTTACGACATTTTTTATTTCTTATGTTAACGTTCACAACTGAAAAACATAAACTTAGCTATTTTTACCGTTAGTGACAGTATGGTTATCAAGCTAGATGAAAATGCCAACAGAAAACTTTGAACTAAGAATACCTGGGAGAACAAATTCTTCTTTAATCTTTGAAAAATATCATGAGAAAGCAGCTTGGCCAATCTAGTCATCATAGAAGAATTTTAATTGCCATAGATATTACTCAATCTACCATTTACATTTATCTGTTGCGCAAGAAATCTTCTGATTTGTGCTTTTGCAATTCCTGTTCAGTCTTCAGAATTTTAGAATCGCAGCATGATTTATCTTCTATCTTCCCTTTCTTCTGATACTTCTGTTTAATGGTTTTCCGATAATTCATGTTTAGAGAATTAGCACCTTTTTCCAACCAAACCATAAATTATGAGTACTATCGTGTCAAAAATTTCTTCAAACACACAAATGATATGAACTAAAACGTAATTTCTTAGGTACCTATTATTTTGTAAAAGTGTGATTGACAATGGAAAATTTTGAAAGTGAAATATAGCTATCCTATAGTATGCAAAAGAAGCTACTATCTAGGCAATGGTCTTCGGACATTTTGCACAGACTATCAATGAAGACGTACAATAAACAATTCCTTGTTACATTGACCATTTTCAAGATCACTAGATGGATCTTGCTGTAAAGAATATTTGCAATCAGAATGGCAGGTCTACAAAACATAATAAGTAAATGAAGATGTATCCATTTATTCGTATCATCATAGTAAGTCATACTAAATATACCACAGAATGCGATTTTGCACATTCTTCTCAACATCTAAGCTGCGACAACAGTCAGAAGAATTGCAGAGCATATGATAAAAAGCTTATTCCAAAACCAGCTTTCTATAGAAGAACGTTCCGCAAAATAACAGAACACTTCAAGTTTTTGCAAAACACCTGATCTCAATAGTATACAGTACAGTACAGTACAATGATTGTTATTGGTATTCTAGCTATTGGTGTTTTTTCTTTAAAGGGCACTTCTTGTGCTTTTGTTTAGCTCTCTTTTATAATTGTAAACCAGATCAAATAAGAAAAAACTAAGTAGTCTTTCCATTAAAATAGGAACTTTGTAATAATAAGCAGATTGTTCTTTCAAAAGACAGATGAATACGAAACAAAATATAAACGAAACGCCAAATTCAATAAATATGGCTATTTGCTTCGCGTGGCCCAAGGAACTTGTTTTATGATTTGTTTTGCTGCATCAAGGTTATAGACCAATAACTCATGGTTACAAATTTATCAAAAAGGGTTATAGAATTCAGCTCTGAGTTGTATTTTGTCAAAGACTTTCTTAATTACAATCTCGAGCAATCTTTACAACACGTGTGACTTTTAATCCATTAGGTTTGGGAAACTCCATTTCCAAAGGAAAACAGAGACAAAGACTTAACTATGCCAAATGTTACTAATATGATAGCAGGCCAACAAACGTATATAGAATTCGAAAGGACAAAAATAATGTTTCAATATCGAAACAATGTAATCCAGATTTACTATTAAAGACTGTCATGAAAAGTGTTGACGGTCTAAATGTCGGAAGAGTCAGTGGTAAAAAGACCAAACTGGGGTTTCACTTCTTTAATTTTATCTATAATATTTATAATAATAGTCAAAGAAAGTCTGACAATAATAAAAGTTAGCGAGATTAACTAGACTCTCAAAATAGATAATTTTTCAGTTTTGCTGAAAATGAAAATTATGTAAGAATGCTTGGCAAAAAAATGATGAATGAAGAAACCTTTTGTGATTACATATTTTCTGTATAAAGGCACAAAAACAAAAAGGTTTTCTTACTCGGAAACACCGTAGATGTATTGCTTAGGACGTAATTTTACTAACTTAACAGGAAAGCTAGTTCAAAGTAGTTTTAAGTGCAATCAACTTCAAAATCAGTGATTAGACTATTTAAATCAGGCCTAAAATGTTCCGCAACAATAGAGTTTCTAAAATTTTATTTTAAAACAACTTTTCTGGTTTGGAATTGGCAAACTGGAATAATTTGAAAAAAGGCATCAATTAGCTCTTAGTACTAGAATTCCCAAATACAGTAAAATCGAACATTAAGAACTTTCAAAGAAATACTGAACATAAAGCTATATATATAAACAAGAAGTGCAACTGAAACAAAATACTATGAATAATCGGTCTCACATAACCTTAAATATTTCTCAAGGAAGTCGCTTAATTTTCTCCTTTTGGTGTTTGAAAAATTGGTTTTGAGTAGTCATCAGGAGCTATTTATTGTGCATTTACAATTTTAGTAACTAGGAAAGTCGAAAAGCCTATAAACTATAAGTCACAATTAGTATCCAAATTTCAAAGCAGAACAGACCTGAGTTTAATTTACTCAAAAATTAATTTTCCATAAAATTAAAATATTAGGAATCTTCTTATAAATTTTTCAAACCGTTCGCGTTCGTGTCTTGTTCCTGTAAATGAAGTCCGCTAAAGATCAATTTGATATTTTTTCTATATATCTTATGAAAACCTTACATATTATAAACTTAAGTTTTGCATACACTTATTAAAATGGTTTATAAACTGTTTTTTAATTATCCTGTTTACTATAACTCGCTTTTCAGTAGAAAATTAGTAGAAGTAAAATGTACACGTTTTAACTTCTTAATGACTAATTTCTCCCGTCAAAGCTAATGAGCTAAAGAAGGACAGACTTTCGTCGTGTCCATACATAAGAACAAAGATGCATCTATATCAAAGAAAAATGCCAACCCCGCTAATTAGTCTCAAGACCTTAATTAAGTTATTTTTAATAGAAGTGTATGAAATGAAATTCTAGACTTATGAAGTTGACGCACGTTAAACGAATGTGTCTTTATTTTATTTCCACATAGAAACAAATAAATAAACAAGACAAACTTATTGCTATTAATTTTATCATTGATTAATTAATTACAGCCGGTAATCGTTTCTAAATTATCGAAGGTAATGAGGTGGGTTAAGAAGGTGGACTTCAGGAACGGGCGGAGTGGTATAGAGCACAACTCCAGTAATGTTCATTTCCGGTCACTCGCGGATTCTGAACATTCAATTTTGTATCGTCTACACCCTTTAATTGACCTTAAAGACCGAAAAGTACATAATCTCATTATGTGATCTTACAATTTGAAAAGTTTAGGAAACTATACGCGTCTACAAAAATTTTTTAGTATGACCTCAAGCTTTTTTCTGTTGTGGCTTTAGAAGTTGAACGCGACTCGTTCAATTAACTGTTTTTTTAATTAGAGCCTCGGAAGTTGCAGCAGAAATTATTAATTTTGTAAGAACAATTGTGTTTTGTAGCGTACTGCAATCGTGCAATTAAAACAACTTCGTTTTCCTCGCGAACGAACTAAAACTGAACGTTTTTGTTAAGAAAACCGTGTAGAGGGTGAAATTAACCCCTAGTTAGTTGTAAGTTAGTCATACATCACATTCGGCACAGTGACATTTTTTATGCAATCTTAATCGTGAATCGCAGGAGGGTGCGAATTTTTTCTGTTGGGGCAGATCAGGGGTTTAAATGAATCCATGCGAACCTAAATTATTAGGGCAGAATATATTTGAGTCATAATTTCTGTCCCTCACGCACGTATATGCCTTTAAATTTTGCTGGTACGTTCTAGCAAACGTATGCGACCACACAAGAGTTTACAAAAAAAAAACTTTTCCGGCAGTTTTCATTTGAAAGCAAGTAACGAATGAATACATGGCAACTAGCAAATGAAACGGGAATGCTTTGTTGGTTGAACCGCTATGTGCATTTGGGCCTTGGGGCAAAAAGAGCAGTTCATACGAATCAACAGCAGTAGTACATATTTTACAGGTGAACAGGAAATATGAAATATTTTGAAAACATTTCTAAAAACAACTTAGTCCAAAAAATACTGTGAATATATTACTATACAGGTAGAATCCATTCAAATTTTTGTTTTTGTTAACACATACTTAGTAATTGCTTAGTTTTATGTGATTATGAAAATAAATTTGTGTGGATTCCACCGTTAAAAAATTAAAACTCTAAGTAATACTCACCTAAAATTTGAGAACCACTTAACCAATTGGGCAGTGTTATTTTTGTTGAATTTGATGTCGGGGAAGTACATTTTGAGAACTGCTGAGCTCGGATATCGGACCCAGAAGAACATTAGTTTTGCTTTCCTGAGATGCATCGGTGTCAAAGTTGACGAGTGCTCTGAAGTTAAGGAAACTTCTGGCTAAAGTGTGAATAGAGAAACTGTAATAGGACAACGTTCCTTTCGCTTTGTAAAATGCAACAAAAGTCAAGATTTCTCGGAACCAATCTACTTTAATTTTTCCGCGACTTTTAACTTTTTCTTTTAATCTAAATAAATATGGGAACAATTTCTTGTTATACCATTCGTATTACTTAAAGCAACCACGTGTAATATCACACGATATTCTCGTAAGTGGGTTGTCATGATAAAATATTAATCGCCGATTCTAACCTCCTTGTTATAACAACTTCAAACCTGTAATTCTTGCTGCAATTCGTTTTACTTTAAATTGTATGTCTCCATTATAAACCGATAAATGTATCAACTTTCTGCAAGGTGCGGAATTAATAGCTTCAACTTCAAAGTAATAAAATTTAAATAACCCCTGAAGTATCATTTCTTTGCTTTTTATGCTTTTCAATTGCAAAATAAGTTTAATAAGGGATTTATTTATATTTTATAGGGCTTCTTATTGAGATTGACAGCGATTAGATACTCTATAAACACCACAAGCCTTATCGAAAACTTAACCTCCAAGCAATACGTCTAAAAGAAGACTTAAAAGTTTAATCTGGTTTCGATAGTATAAAAAAAAGTTCAATTTCAATACCCTATGTGTATTTTGATTTTATATTGCTTTTAGTACAGGAGGAAAAATTAATTTTGTCCAATAAAAGCTTTGTGTTGTAATTTTTCCCCATAATTATGTTCAATAAATGAAGCAAAATGATGTTTTTTGAGCAAATGAAATGCGGTGTGCAGCGAAAGTATAAATTTTTGATTTTTGTTTTTAACGTTTTGATTTTTAAACGAGATTTCGATGTAGATAATTTTTAAAATGTGATAATAAATTAAAAGTAATAAAATTGTAATGATATTAAAATTTTACGTAAAAAATAAATTCAAAAAGCGTATCATTATTATTATACTAACAATTCTGCATAAAAAGGATATTGTAGGCTGCATTCCGTCGTAGGATATGTCGCCACCTGAGTTACAGTCTGAATTTCCATCACCATTATCCATCTTGAGACCTCCAGAAGGAGCTCTCATATGGCTATAATCTGGAGATCCTCCGTGTTGTGCCGCTGCCAAAAGTGCAGGATGCAACAGCGTTGGAGGATGGTGAATTGGAGGAGATTCCCTTTCCATTTTGTGCATTCGAGGGGGTGAAGACGGAGTCTGAAGTAAAAATTAATTGATTTAAACGACTTAAAAATAAACATCCTTTAAATCTATCTTAATAAAAAAAAAATAAACAAAATTTCTTTACCTGCATTGCCATGTGATGGCCATGACTTGGTCCGTGAAAAAACGGGCTGTACGGCGAAAAAACCTGAGATTCGTGAAGTCCTGGATTAGGAATAGCTACAGAGGTGGGCAACGATACCGGTAACATAGGTGGAGGTGGCTGGGGGTAAGGTGAAGGTCGCGGAGACGTGCACGGGGTGGGTTCCATCGATGCGGGGGACATCCCCATGCCGTCCTGGCCAAGGATTCTACTAACTGTTCTAGGCGTTATTCTGGTGTCTGTAACCTTATGTCTCTTCTTCTTGGGAGCGACAACTAAACTCAAGGCCTCATTCTGTTCACTTTCTTGTTTAGCTACGCAAAAGGGATGATTCATTCCATATAACGGCACCTGGTTAATACCTGGAGGTTTTGGAGGGTGAAACATCGGAGGTCGTACCTGAAGATCTGATTTTGGATGATTATTCATGACGTGTTGGGACATCATCGGAGGATAACTACCGTGACCATTTACCATATGGTTGTTAGGAGGGGGCGGAGGTGCATGGGGGCGTTCTGGAGGTTTATGTTTTGGAGATTTCCTATCTAAAAATTGCGAGGCTATCATTAAGTCCTTATTAAGCTGCTCTGCTGCCACCGCTGCGTCGTTTGTTCTAAATTTTCTTTGATGTACAAATCTAGTTACAATAGAATCAATTAAATTTGATAAAGAAGCTGTAATTTCCGTTTTAAGTGCATCCGCGAGACCTTCAAGATCAGATCCTGTAGGCGTCATATTATTTTTGATCATATTCAGCCGTTCCGCTATATTTTCTGTTTTTGAAGCGGATGGCGGTACGTGATTTTGTGCTTCAGATACAGCAGCCGCTACAGCAGCCTCTTTCGCCATTCTAGCTTCTTGTTCTAATAAAAATTTCTGACTCACCCCCAGGTACATAGCAGCCGCGTTGCTTAAATGATGGTGTTCGTGTAACAGGCCGTTATGGAAGTGTGGACCCGGAGGACTTACTTTAAGTTTACTAGATTGTTGTGATAACGTTGGTTGCGGTTGATTTGGAGTTGCTATCGAACGAATAGGAGAAGCCACTGGGGAACGTTTACTTTGTTCACTATCACTTGGCATTTCTTCCACTTCCCTGCTGTCTTCAGAGCTTTGTTCCATGCGTGTACACAACTGAACGTATTTTTGTTGCATTTCTGCTAACTGTTCTTGCATTGTTCTTAATTGCGTTTTTAATGCGTTCTTTTCTACCTGCTTTTGTCTTAATGGTTCGGTCTCCTCTTCCTCTTCATCTATATATCTGTCGGCAGTGCTGTCGTGTTGTTGTGGTTGATACAATTTGCGCTTTTTACATCCGTTCACTTGAGGAGGAGCGGGGCTCGAGCGCATACCTGAGACAATATTTTCCACTCTTGCTTTCTTAGCATCTTCCGGTTTAGCTGGACTTTGGGGTTCAACCTTAGGTGATGGCAACGAGTCGGTCTCCATTCCGTTGAGTGCGTCGTCCATAAGATCAACTTGCTGTCGTTCACCCACTCCAGCATCCGCAAGACAGTCTTGCATTGCAGCTGCTTCTACGTCGCCGCGCTCCGCGTCTGCTTTGGTCTCGTTGTTGTTATTATTTATAATGTGGTCCTGATTAATAAGGAGCTCGTGCTTACGTCCTTGCAGGATATCCCTGAGCATGTGGTGCGCCAGCTGCTCCCCTGAAGGAGGGCTGCCGTCGCACCGAATCACCGCGTCGAATTTAGTCACTTCTTCACCGTCTGCACCACTATCTGGCTTCTGGCGGCCGAGTAACTCGTTTAGCATTTTAGCGGGTGCAAACCCCGGTCCGAAAAGACCGAAATGTTGCTGTTGAGTAAAAATCGCGCCGTATAAATTATTACCACCGCCTAAAAAACTCGGTCTCGAACTGAAGTTCGGGATCGAAGAATAGCTGTTTCGCGGCTCGCCGGCGTCCACGCGCTGTCTAGTTCTTTTAGTTTTCTTCAGGAGTTTATCTGTGTACAAACCGAACTCTGTCTCCTCCTCCGATGACATCATAAGTTACAGCGTTATTGGTCGTCCTGTTCCCCCTCCAGATGACAAGTCCCCACTTTAAGAATAGTCGCCCATGTCAATACCTGCAACAAATCAAACTACTTTAGTTTTCGGTCTCTCGCAATAAAGCTAAACGAGTAGGGGGGTCGAGAACGTCGACCACCTGAGACCCGTTAACAAACTGTTGATCAAACCACCGGCACGAGCAGTAAACTTTAAACAGCGCACTCCGGTCTATAAAAAATGCCACATCCGCATTTCCTCTAGGTACAAAATAAATAACATAACAATGTGAAAACCGCTATGTTTATATTCAATTCACTAAAATTTGCAATCTAACAGAATTCTATAAATAAAATAGTTTATTAGCATTAAAATATATTAGCCTTTTAATTTTAGGTCATTTAGTTGAAACGATTTACATATAAAGACCGTTTTAGAAAAATTAGTAAAACTAACAGGATATGAATGAATAAATAATTACAAGTTGGCCGTACCAATTAACAATTAATAACTGTAAAATTAGTTAAATTCTAGTTTTATTAATCAAAAATTTTTTAAAAAATCCAATCGTAAATTAGAAAATGTAATTAAGGGCGGCAAAGAAAAAAAATAATAAAAATAGGTTTTCAAATGAAACGGAACAACTAATTAACTTAAAAACTGAATCGTAAAATGTATATACTTTTAAAAGACGAGTTTCTGTATAAAACTCGGAAAACTTTATTAATTAGTGTTTGTTGGTAATATAAGACTTGCCACATAAAGAAGCTTTTTTGTTTCCAAATCCTATTGTCTTTTTTAAAAAGTTGAAGACTTCTTCCATAAAAAACAACAGGATAGTCTTTAAAACAACAAAACTCGTGTTGGAAAAAAGTTTGTTAACCTTACGTAAATGTATGAATATGAATAATAATAAAACAAAAATTAAAATTGTTAAATAATCCATTTCCTTCGAAACTCCGTTTTTATCATCTGAATGCGCTAGCTACCCCACCGTGTCTATTGTTATCTGCCTTATATGATATTATAGGTGGTGCCATATGGTAGTGAAGTGTACTTTACTGGAAATTCTCACAATTTACAACCATCTGTCGCGAAAAATGTTTGTCTTATCAACAGTATTTAAATTTTTATCTTTTAGTCAGTACGCCAACGTCGAATATTGTCTCAGGTTATTTTTTTTATACATCGATCTATTTTGTTAACATCGCTTTAGTAATACGTGATACAAAAGGGCACCTGTATGAATATTATTAAAGAGATACAAATATGAATTTTTTGTTTCCAAGTTAATTATGTTTACATCCAAAAAAAAAATTCAAGGATTTCATGATTCAACAATTTCAAGTTCAGAGCTAGGACAAAAACAAAACAAAAAGCCAGACATAATGCTGCATTTTGCTGAATGCAAAAAAATTAGATGACATAATATTGGCGAATCCTGTGCTTATCAGTGTTTTTTTGTGACAATAAAAGGGGTACAGAATATGATCTGACCATGTGGTGTTATCTAACTTTCTGATGTCCCGGTTATCTATAAAGGAACTTTCAGCAATGTGTTTTGTTAATTTAGTCACCAGTAACGGCGCCATTGTTGATTAACTTCCGAAATGACGACGTTTTAATTAAGAGATAGGAAAACTTCTTCCCGTATGCATTTTTTTTTAATAACGCGAAAATCAGGAAGCTTGTTAAAAATAACAAAATCTTAATTGCGGTCTTTACGAACGACGAGATAGTTTCAAAGTTATCGGTTGGTTTTTCTAGGGAAATTACTTAGTACAAATAGAAACTCAAGTACAAAAATTATCATTATATCACTAATTGAAGGAGAGAGCTTCCATTCTTTGATTTGAGGGAAATTTTATTTTTGGTTTTTGATCTACTTAATTTCCTTTGATTCTAATTTTAATTTCCTGATGTTTCTAAAATGCTAATTTTGAGACATTTTTATATTGTTCGACCGAGAGTATAAGGTTAAGTTAAAATAAGTAAAGCTCACGCCCTATTGTCAAAATCCTAGCTAATTAATAGACGTGGTTAAGATAAAACGAAGAAAGAAACGAATTTAAAATTTTCACCCGTTTTTAGTTTGGTAGTTCGCAATTGACTTAAAAGTCTAAAACATCCGAGATAAACAAAACCTATTAAACAAGAACCTGCTGCTGCTACTACTACATACTTTCCTTTATTATATTAATGCCGTTAGAGAAATTTAGTTGGACGGACATGTCTTATCATGTTCCACCACAATGCTAAATACTGTAAACACTTCTATCAAATAAACTCGCAAAACTGATTAGGATTTATAAATATAACTCATATACATTCATGTTCGTGATCAGTTGACACGATAATAATTGTATTTTTACAGTAAAACACTTTGATATCTAAAACATAAAGAAGAACAAGAGAAATTCCTTAACCGAAGAATTTACCTTTTAAGCAAATATTTCTTATTGATATTTTGTTGTTAAATCACTTTTAATAAAAAAAGTTTGACTTATTAAAGAATAATTTGAAAACTCTGGACTTGTTTATTATTCAAATATAAAAACTGAAATATAGAATGATTTTCTATAGTCAATTCTGTGATGAGCGCTCAGATCTCCTGTAATCATAGATTTACCATCTTGAACGTGTCTACTGTTGTCATTAGTTGCTGATTCTGAAGCTACGATATAAGCTATTAAATAAGTTTAAGTTGTCAAGAAATGAATCTATATAATTTTAAATAGATCAATTATTCAAATAAAAGAACGTTCTGCAAAACTAATTTAATTTTTCTTAATATAAAATTAGATAATCAAGATCTATAACCTTATACTAATGGCCGTTTCCATAACAAACGTTCTAAAGTAACTTTAGCACTTTAAGCCTAATACACTTTTATCTCAGTCTTGTGAATTATTCGTTCGATGGATTAAGAAAACTAATTTTCACGTAGGGAAAGGAAGATTTTGAAATAAATATTCAGTACCACTATCATATTTAGTATGTAAAACTAAACGTACTTAACAGGCCAGGAAATATGATATTCCTTCATAATTATAGAGCTCGGAGTCAAAGTAGACAATTGTCATTGAGGGTTAGGCCAAATGAACATAGAATATACCTTTTTTCTTAAATGTATGGATAAAACTCTTTCGGCTCCGAGCCCTTCAACTGGAATTATTTGATTTGAGAAAGCTGTAGACAAGCAAAAATGTGCGGTAATGAAAACTGTAAATACGACCAGTTTTGCCATACTTTAAATACAGCGCATGCACTAAAGTTAAAAAAGCTCCGGATTTAGATAGGCTCCAACAAACTCGAAGCTCTTCCCAATACAGCTGTTGCGGTCTTAGCCATCAGGATGGTCAGCACAATGCTGCAACCGGAGTGAAAACTCAGAGTCGGGCCAGATGCGGGTTTTCCAGCAAAACTACCGGCCGGTCAGTCTTTCGGGCCCGATACTCAACCATCCAAATTCTACGTTTTATGAAGCACGTTCCAGACATTTCAAACAAGCAGCAGCCGACCGACTCGATTTTCCTGAACATGTCAAAAGTTTGATACTAAAGATTTCTTTATAACATGCAAAATGCATACATTTCACGGAAGCCCGTTCAGCTGGTTGCTTGTTACCTCCTGGAAAAACGCTTCTGCATTAAATTGAATGGTTCCAGATCGTCCCTAAGAATGCTAAGCACGGACACGGTCTAAGGTTCGGTCCTCTCTCCAGCTTTCTTCCGCATCAAGTGCGGGATTTTCCAATGATGCCCAATACAAAAGTCACTGCTCTTCATGACATTGAAACTCATCGTGCAATATCTACAGACAGCGATTGAGAAAAATCGAAGTTAACCCTGATAGTTAACAGTACCGCCACGACCTCGACGGTGACACCATTATGTTTGATGTCACCTTTGCTGCTGGGCTGATATGGACTTTTCTAATCAACCATGTGAAATGCGCAAAGGCGACCTCAACCAAGCCCTCTTGCGAGGACAGTCTCAGTTTCATAATGATGTGCTTTATTAAGGAGTTCGTCGTGCAAATGTATCACTCGCTTACCACGCTAATCCTCTCATTACTGCGTTGGGAGACCTAAAGAAATCGAACACCACCGTCATAAGCCACCTCGAATGATTTTGGTCCCGTGAATCTGAGGCGCCGTGGCGTATTTTATGCATACCAACGTGGTAACATAACTCCTTCAATTTTGAATTTGAGAACTTGAGAACTTAAGATGACGGAAGGGAGTCGAAGGTAAAAATTACACCTAGATAGTTCATAAGAATTAGGAGCTTTATTATTCATTGTTTAATACAACAGCATAAAAAGTACTATTGAAGAAAGTAGTTAAACAAGGCGATGTATTACTCTTTTCTCAAATATATTCATTCTGCTTGAAAATTTGAACCAATGCTATTTGTAAACAATATTATAAATCTAAACTTTTACATTATATGATTTTCAGAAATTCAGAAAGCTTTCAAGCAACATCAGCATCATGGACAACTAATTAATACCTAAATGGTACAAAAAAAAGCCAAACAAAGAAGAAAAAAGAATTGAAGAAAATAGACGGAATAAACCAAAAATGAAAGTTATATCAATTGCAGCATACTGTAGGTATCGATATATGGTTAGCGATGGGTAAATCTCCAGGAATTTATTTTCGGGAGAAATTCGCTAGAAATATCATCGAAAATGTTCCCATTTTGGTAATTTTTGTGGAAATAAACTTCCAAGGTTTAGGAATACTTCCAAACCCAAAATCTTCCGTTTGCCCATTACCATGGCTGAAAAGAGAAATGTTTAGATCATTAAATGCATAATTGCATTATCATCATCTTGTATTTATAGCAAATTCTGAACTTCTTCATGGATTGTGTACAATTGATACTTGTGCTTGTCAGACTTCAGCAAGCCAATACCAGTAACATTTTTGTTGTTCCAAAGTACGACAGTAATAATTTTTTAACCATGATTCAAAGTTTTGAAATTTGTTGGAGAAGTAAGGAACGTAGCAAATCTGGTTTTGATCTCTACTGCTGTTTGTTTGTAATTACTTTCGTAGCAATTACATCGCTGGATTAATCAAAACAGCTTTAAATTACAAGATGAAAGTCAATTTCAGAGTTTTTCCCACCTTACAACTACATTTTTGCCTTGTGTCAACGAGTATCAGTATCTTGGGTACAATAATTTTTTGTTGTCTCGTTTGATAGATGTACATATAAGAATTCATATACACAAATTAAAATGTTGACATTTTTTTATTTAGTGAAGTATTGATAGTGTTGGTGAACAAAACTTTTACGTTTAGGAATTTACAAGAGATCATACAAAATCCTTGTTATTTATCTTTGCTCATTTTCCTTCAATATCTGACCTTCGTTCTGAAAATGAATCATCCTAATCTTCATTGGTTTTCTAATTGGTGTAATTTGCTGGGAAATCTAGTAAGACGAAGAACACAACCTTTACTTTTTAGAAGATTGTAACTTAAACAGAGCTGCATGTTAAGGATAAAACTCATGAAGCAACACAAGAAAGAAACGACTATTTATGTGATCTGCCATTTTTGGGAATTTTTGAATCATCTTTGGGCTTTTAATTAGAAAAGTGGATTTTTCCAAAAATGTCATACCCAGCACAGATCTAAACCAAGATAAAGCAAACGATGCAAAAACGGAAATTATTAAAATTAAAAAAGAAGTCAAAACAAGAAAAACCAGGCGCTTTTAGATTTGTGGTATTGGAATAGCTTAACCATTACGTAAATCGATAAACAAACTGACGAACAATGTTTTATTTGGCCACAAATGAAATTTTAAATGATATAGTAGTTTAACCAGGAAGTGGTAAATTGGTGAAATAGCACTAAAATAAGATTTTTTACACACTCACAGTATGTTTTTTATGATAACCAAATTTGTTATTCTTCCCTCCTACACTTCTCTTATTGTTTGCGTTGTATGCAAATCTATTTAAATAACTACAACGTCTATAACTCTATAACAAACACAAGTAGTACTTATTATTTATTAGTTTGTGTTCTCGAAGGCGTCATTATCTTAAGTAACAGTTTATTCCAGCGGAAGCAGAATCAGTGTTTTAATTTGATAAGACAACTTCGCCGCGTCTTAATTCTCTCAACTGCTCTCTCCCTCATGCGTGACCGGAATGTGGGAACATTTGTCACTTTACTGTTGGCACCGACTTGGAAGTGCTTCTATTGCCAAAGTTGAAATGCTTAATTGAAAATGACTTAAATGTAAAATGCTCTAAATGTTTTATTTTCCTAATTTTAAGTTTTTCAGGTTTTCATTTTTAGGTTTATAAAAATAGATTCCATTAAGGACTAATGAAAGTAACAGTAATACAATTTTAAATAAAAAGTGATCTACTAATTGTAGACGCCTCGGGGACGCCTTTTAAAATTCACACAAACACATTTAGATGAGAGAGGCTACTACGAGAGCGTTAATTAGAACAATTAAACAATTAAACGCATGTTTACATATGTAACCTTATGAGAATATTTTCGAGTACCGTGCCATATAAACACGGCTGGTATAATATTTCGTTTAAATGCTTCTTCCGTTTTTCTTTAATTCTAGAAGCCGGATGCGCACAGTTAACGGGTGTGACGCGAAGTCATCACTTAAAACTATATTAAGAATTTGTAGCGGCGACGCAATGAACGGGATAATTTTAATACGAGCCGCGATAAACTTGGGAAAAAACATATCTCACATGCATGCGGTTTAACAGCATTATCTTACATTTGAGTGTCTTATGACTTATGATATAATTTGAAGCAATCACCCAGAAACCGTTAAAATCATTAGTCGAGATTGAATTGCAATTAGTTAGTGTTAAATATTTGCTGGAGTAAAGAAAAATGCAGTTAAATAGGTAAAGTTATGCTATTGATGGGAAAATGAATTCTTTTCTCGGTGTTCAACTCGCATGACGTACCGGAAATGCCCGCACTCATGATCTGCAAGTACAGAGGAGTCACCAACCGGAAGTCTATCTCTATCTTAGTTACCATTAACCCATATGTCACGTTGTTTACATGTTAGATAATTTGAGGGTGCTATCCACCTTTTTATAATTAAAGTTGACCACCTGCTTTCTTTTTGTTATTCATACGGACATTTGTTGCTTTATGTGAATAAACTATAATTATGCGCGTACTATTTTATACAGTTTACAAACATTGGTATTACGCTTCTTTTATGTTAAACAGAATGGATGTTTTCTAACTAGTTATGTTCGTTTGCGGTGGGAGTCAATATACGCAACAGCAAAGAATACCGTTAGATATGGAATATACTATCATGTTGCAGATTGTTTTTAATTTTTAAATTGAACAGAACAGTTTGCTTGCAATAGAATATCTTTTACTCCAAGTAATGCATCTTCTACGGCTAATAATTTATATTTGTATAGTTGGTAGACTTATCGTCCTACATTCTGAACATGAAAATTATTTTGACTTCTATAAACGTAACTGATGATGTGATAAATTCACAAAAATACTGTTACGTTAAGTTACATGTTACACCAGATGCTAAATTACGTTTTACTAGCGAAATTCTACGTCATAATTTTGATATCTGAACAATCTGAATTTATCTGAAATAAGATGTTGGGATGGTCTGAAATTTCCTTCTGCATTATCTTACCTCATTAAGACTTTAAGTTTAAAATTTGTTTTGCAATTACGGCAAAGTTCTCATGAAAAGAAAAAAATATTGCATTGGTCATGAAATACTTCTGTTACAGAAGATACAAAATAACCAACCCTTAGTGACTTTCTATTCGAACCATCAGTCAAAATTATGGCAATCTCATGCGTCTGGAAGATTATTATGCTTCAGTGCTGTTTTAAATTTCAGTTTTCATTTTGCTCTTTTATAATGAGTAACTTCAAAAGAGAAGAAATTTGAAAATAAGTTACGTATATCTTAAAACCTATTTTGCTTATAAATCATGAAAACTGCATAAAAAAATTAATTAATCCAGTGAATAATTGCAGTGACGTAAATACAATTTTAGGGCCCCCCCCGCAAGGCCTGCAAACATAATTTTGAGGCCCCTTAGTATTTCATGATATATAATAATATTTAAAAAAAACTGCACTTTATACTACATTGTATTTTTAAATATGTGGTAGTAGGTACTTATATAACAAAACAAATGAACTGGACAGTAGAAATTTCGCTTATTGTGACTTTTCTAATTATATGGTTATTTTTATTTCATATCTGTAAACGGCTGTGGGGCCCCCAAATCCTTTGGCCCCCCCGCACTGCGAGCTTTTGCGTCCACTATTTACGCCACTGAATAATTGCCACAATGAAGCTGACCCAAGGGGCTGAGAATCTAGAACCTCTGGGCTCAAAACCGTTCTAGGGCCAAATAAGGCCGAAATCCAAATTCTCAATTTCTTTCCAGGTCAAAGAATAAGTAATTCGTACATTGCTATAGAACTAATAATAATTATTTTACAATTTATTTATAAAGATTAGGTTTGATGATCTTATCATATACGGAATCCAAACGAGCATTTTGGCTCTTTAATTTTATTTTGGATATTTGGGGAGCTGTGAACTAAGTCAAACATTAGGAAAGTTTTAATGTTCAACAGCTACTTTCTGCTCTTGTCCAGACAAACCTTTTGGAACATAACAATTCAGTTACTAACGCGAAAGGTTTGATTCTTGGCACTGAGACTTTAATTGTATAAATTTGTTTTTATAGTCATAAATTCTAGTGACTGTTCTGCCAAATCATTTATAATCAAGACTCAAAGTGATAGAATCATCAAGAACAAATAAAATACTAACTGTAGAAAACAGAGAAACACGCCCATTTGAAAGCTACAGAAGCAGATATCTTGAATAGACCATCATGTGAGAGTAGATCACAAACCCTTTCTTTTCTCAAAGCTTTAACTAATCTCTCCATAAGAATTGTCTGAAAAAGCCCACCAACCCAAATCATCTTTTTGGACGTATCAATTCAAGTATAAGAGTCATCCTGAAATATGAAGTTGTGCAAGGTTAAACTGTTAGAAAACATTGCAGAATATCATTAAAGTACTTGGCGACCACTACTTTAAACCGTCAATAATGATAATATTATATTAGAGGCAAAGAAAAATTTCTAATTACTTACGTTTCATATTAGAATTTCCCGGTGAAGTATTACGTAATTAATAGAATTAATTCCAACTGAATAGAAGTTGAATTTTCTTATGAAAAGGGTAATTTGTAAGCAATTCTACAGTGATCTTAAATTTACTCTGTTATATAGTCAAATATTAAATTATAGATTTATAGTCGAAGACAGGTAACTTACTAGATAGTAGAACATAAAAAAGAATATTGGAAAGGCTGTCTTGCCTTGAACTCTTTATACACATTATTCGATAAACGTTTGTATTATTATATCGGAAACTATTAACCACATATATGCAAAACAAAAATTCCATTGTGGACTAAACAGATAAAAATAGCAATATTAACATTTTTTTCTAAATTTAACTACTAAGATACAAAGCATCAACAAATAGGAAAAGATAGTAAAAAAAACTAACGATAATACACAATGAGACATCTTTCCTGAGGAAATGCGAATAAAAATCTGGACAGTCCCCCTCACTCATATGACTTTGCGTCAACTGATTTAGCCTCTTATGCGAGCCATTTAAATCCTAACAAGTCAGTGTATTTAAATGACAATTAGCAATAACCCCTGGTCCTGTTATTAACTTGTCCGGTATCTTATCCTCCACTAGTTCATCTAACCATCTCTTTTCTTTGCATCATGCAATTTAAACAAACCATTTTCTTGTTTCTCTTGCACGATTTCCTCATTAGCGCTACTTCCTTCGCACCATGTCTTTCTCAGGCTCGGCAAGGGTGCACACCGTGATTTCTTCCTTTCTCATAGGTTACAAGAAGGGAGGCTTAATATACATAATGGTTTGACAACGCGACCTTATTAAACTAATCGTAAAATCGACGTTCATAAAGCGAGATAAAAAAATTGTACACTCATCATATGAGTTTTAGTGTTACAACTTTGCTATATATAGGAAGACTTTCGTTCTAGAAATTGATTAATATTTAAATTTAGAAATAAAATATTGAAAGATTAATTTTAAATTTTTCTAGTTTTTACAAATGGTTACTCAAATATTACTAATTTATTCGCTTTGCTATGTTTGTTTTAATATAAAATATGGAATAACTAATATTAGTGTAAAACAACTAAACCTTGCATTACTAAGTTTGTATTCTATGTAAGTTACAAAAAAATAACCCAAAACGTCTTTATCAACTCATTCCAAAATGTTGAAGACGTTAATCATTCAATAAATGGACATGTTATGGAAAAAATTAAGATCTGTCTACTTATATTACGTAATCAACTACCTTTTTTAAATGTTTAAGTATTGGCCGTAAGTAACATGAAAGAACTCTAAATTGGATCAATAAAAAATAAAATCAAATCTTGGTCTCTAAAAATCAAAATTGAACTGAATAAACTATTTCGGTCAGAAGTTCATTCAAATAACTTCTACCATTTGTTAAGTTTTTTCTCATTCGAGTGCTTTTGAGACCTTTTTATCTAATATTAATGTATTTTGATAATTTGGGAACCTAAATTCCTGTATTATAACTATCGTCCGATGTCTACACTATAAGTAGTTTGGTTAGAAAATTCATTCATTACTTTAGATACATAAAACGAACAGCAGTCAACTGCCCAATGCAAATCAGAAATAGGCAACTGAGTCGAACTAATATAAATGTTTTAATTTCTCGACTTCACCTTCATTAATAGTAATTGCAAATACTATTCTCGATAGCCAAGTTGGCATTTGATGCCTACTAACTAATCGTTACCTACGGAGTTACCTTATGCCCTATCGTTTAGCTACAAGTTGCAGAGTTTCTATTCGGGGAAAAAAACAACAATATCAAGCGATAATTTTTAAAACTTAAACTCAAAAGTTCTTTAACGGCAGGAATTTTTTGCTGCTTGGTAACAAACAGTTCGATATTTGAAGATGGGTACTAATCTCCAGCATAATCTATCCATTGTCTTGGATTCATTAAATTACTTATAGAAAATGTTTGCTAAACTGACAATTAAGTAGTAATCATCGTTAGACATCTAACTGACCATAATTAGTGGTATCATACACGCATTTCCAAAAACAAAAAACATAGCCCTATTACAAGATTGAGTACATCATAACCTTTAAATCTTATCTATGGTTTATGCCAACTTTTGCATTTGTGAAAAATGTTCTACTAGATATAAGCATTTTCTAAAGACCTGATAACGAGATATTTTTGA
>VTPC01090576.1:65263-99405 GCA_011009095.1 Ignelater luminosus
GATTGATTTATAAAATCTGAAAATGCCTTTAGTCTAATAGCAAAAGTTTATTTTAGACACATTTTGACATAATTGAATACTTCTTCTGTCAAGAAAAGATCTACATCCTAAATTCAGTTTCCAACAAATAGTTGTTTGTTAAAACAGATCTATTGTTCGTGTTGACTGATTATGAAGTGAATCCGGGAGAAATGATTGTGTAAAAGTAAAACAATAATACAGAGGACGCAAAATAAATAATAATGCAAATATGCGAGATATGGTATATTGAATTTGATAATCTTTATCTAATATCCTGATTCATTGCAAGGGTAACTATGTATCTTAGATTTATTGGAAGCAGTTTGATTAAGAGCCTAACATAACAATAATTGTGTGGAATGTCTATCAAAAGTCTTTATCTAATTGAATATGAATTCAGCCATGTTAATTAATATTAAGGTTTAGTAAGAGTGTCTGATTTCTATAAAATTTAGAAAGGTCGTATGGTTGTAGTCAGCTATGGCAAAATAAAAGATGTTTGATTGAAACTAAAGGGTCATTAGTCAGTTTTAGCAAATAAAATATGTCATTGGTATAGCAATTGATCTGAACTACGTCTTGATGAAGAGACTCTGGACAAAAGTATGTAATAATTTTATATAATTAGCATACGCAATCATAACAATGGTTAGATAGTCTTTCTGAAGTAAAATTACTCGATGCATCCAGATAGCTTTTGTCATAACTCCCTAGTTATCTCTTAGAAACTGCAACTAATCTACAAACCTAGACAGATATCAAAATCTGGAGATGGCACTTTATAGATGCTGATCCTCTAACAGATCTAGATGAATCTTTTGTGGACTGCTTTCCCAAACTATTAGAAAGCAACCTTTGGATTTAAAAGAAGCATTTTTATATTTGTGACTAGAGACCAAATTTAATAAGAAGCAACAACAATTAGGTGTAATTATCCATGTTATGGAACTTCACGCGGGAAAACTCGGGAAAAGGATGCTATCCTCCAAGAGGGAAGTCCCATGTGACTATGATGAGTTGTACGTTAAAAATACTTACTGGGGTTGAAAAACCTCGGGTTCGGCTAAATTCTAGTTGGTGGCGAAATGACCATGGTAGTTGCAGCCAGAAGATTCCAGAAGAACCGTGACTTGAAGCCTCAGCCACAAAGCAACAGCAACAACGATTACTAATAAGTATTAAACATTAACACTGTATGTATGTAGGCTTCACCCGTTTTTGTGAAAATTAGGCCCAAGACTATCAAATTCAAATCCAATAGGAAAAATAGAATTGAGTTTCTATTTAGTAATTTCAATTATTTTCTTAATTGAAATGGTCACGCGTATTGTTGAAATTCTTGCGTTTACATTTGCAAACATTACATTTCGTAATTTCTCACGCTTCTCTTTCTTGTTGTTCTTGAGGGAGTTAAACATAAAAAGGATAGCGTAAAAAGCTAATAAGTCAAAAAAGCTGTTTAAGTTCAAATCTGATTTTCTTAATAGCCCGTTAATTAATCGATTTTACTATACCGTTTTTTATTATAAAATTCTTGTATTAAAAGTAGAATACAAAATGTAAAAATATTAAGCATGGCAACAACTTTACTTTTAGGCAATAAAATCTATTTTTACTGGTAAAAAATGTTATCTTAATGGAACTTTGAAACCATGATTATCTTTTTCTATTTTTTGTTTTGACAAAATCAGTAAATACTTACTAATAATGCTGAATATTATCTCACAAAAGAAATTATTTTTTTATGATTCTAATGCATTTTCAGAACTTTTAAATTAACATTAATAAAAAAAATCGAAAGAAAAGTTATGGGGATTTTACATTCCATGTTGTAGGTATACACTAAGCGTCAATTTGTTAAATCAATAAATGCATTTCTTTCCTTTATCCGTTAAACTTTGCACTTAACTGTTAGTTATGCAGTAGAACTACGTGTTCTGTTATTACGTGGTATTAGATTGCTTTCTACTTTAAATATACTTCCGTAACTTTAAATTACTTTACTTATGGATCCATATGTATGACAGTAGAAGCTATTTATTAAGTAAGTACGTAATGTAATAACTGCTTTGTATGATTCTAATAGGTTAAACTGAAAGCATTTTATGTAATACTGAATCACCTAATATAATAATGAGCTCAATTTCATATTAAAATACATATAAATTTGTCTACATGATTTCAGAGAAAGAGTACTCGAAAAAGATATTTATCCTAAGGTGTAACAACACAATAGAATCCAAGTATACTGTAGATATTACTACATATTCGCAGTGCGTCTCCCCATTTTCAATACATCATCTTAGAGGGTGAAGACAAAGGCGAGACTGCTCAAGTGTTCGCTCAGGCTTTTCCTACCCTAGTTATTAATATCTAAATATATGTCATTAGAATCTCAGACAGCGGGGCGCTATTTGCTAGAAGGAAATCTTTAACAATCTACCTTTTTTCCATTTAAAAAAGCATTGAAGTGCGTACTTGAAAGTACTAGTTACTTTTGGATAACAAAATCGTCTGAGAAATCTTTCAACCCAGCACAATAAAAATCAAAATGCCAAGTATGCTATATACATTTCACAATTCAGCGAGACATTTCTTTTTTATTGGATTGAAGGTGTCATTTTTATTGAGGGGTTGTATAAAGCTGACTCTAGGGATGAAATGACTTTTTGAAAGAAACACTAAACATTTTCAAGTTTATTATGTTCTTTGTGGTTACCAGAGGCGGTGTAATGCTAAAATTTATGTCTCCTTTGGCGATAAGGTTTTTTTATAGTTAATTTTCATATAAGGTATACTGCAGTGGAAATGGAGGAAGTTACAAGATTTTATGACGTTCCCTTTTGTACGTTCTTGATGCTATAACAACAACATAACGTGTTTCTAAAACTTTAATTTGAAACAAGCAAAAAATAAAGAAACATAAAAATATACTTAAATTTTTTGAAATTCCCTTGTATCTATAAATCGTAGTTCAAAAACTGAAACTAACTAAGTGTACTGTCTAACAAAATAATGTTGCATGACGATAATTTAATAAATGATACAAGACCAGCGTTTCTAGTTAAATGCTTCAAAAAAACTTTACACAATAACAAAACTTTTCCATCAGCAGTGGTATATACTAAGATTTTAAAACTGAAATTACACTTTATTCGTGACGAAAATGGTAGGTTATGTGACCGTCTTAACCAATAAAAACGTCAAAAAACATTAAATCGCTACCTACATAACGTATAATTTTGTGCAGCACGACATTTCACTTAACTGGAGCACTTGTCAAATATTCAAAACGAATTTTATTTGATATCCTATCATTTCCGACTATACTTACCCTTAAAATGTGTGTAATTCAATCGTCTTTCAAGTTTACAAATTAGGGTGGACTTTAGTTTTCTGTTGGGAAAAAACTGTGGTGACAATTTCACTATGCAAGGACAATTTTTGTATCTGTGTAATTTCCTCCTATCTTTTCGTGATCGATAGAAAATTGCAATAAATTATCAAGATAATGACTTGAATTATTAGTTAGGTGCATTCAGAGCAATTCGCTGAATGGATAAATCTTATTAAACTGAATACGATATGTTATGTACTGGGTGTCCTAATTTTAATTTTATTAATACAATTTATTCTGAGAGCTGGATAATTTTTTGTTTCGAATGAACTAGAACTACTAAACTGCCAATCTAATCAAGCCAAAATCAAAAGTACGTTATCTTTGATAACAACACTTATACTGTTTTCATACAAAAGACTACTTCTTCACCCTAAAGAGAGAACAGCTATCAATATCTACAAAAAAAAATTCATTTGCATCCTCAAATCGGGTTTAGCTTTGGTTCTGAACCACATGGCAAGCAACCAAAGCATTTTTTGCTCCAAATCTTTTACTCGAAAATTTCTATTTTCTTAGGCATAAAGGTATGTTGGCTTAAAATCCACATATCTGAAGTCTGGATACTATTTCTCATCTATACCTAACTTACCCTATTCTGCTATTGACTCTATCCTATCCCTGAAATATTGCCTTAGTATGTATTGAGTTAGTTAGTCAGCAAGGTTTGACTACAGAAAAATTATAAACAGATGGAAATGGCATAATTGGCACTTAGCAAAGATATTTATAGACTTGGAGATGCTTAATGAAATGCGGCTTTTGGGAAAACTTACTCCAAAAAATCTCAAAATGGTTATATTGGGGCACTTACAGATTTTCAAAAATACGCTGTGTATTTTGAATTTTGCTTTTGTTTCTAGATTATTGATATATCCTTCTTTGCAAGATGTAGACGTATTGCAATAAATCAAAAGTACAGTAGATTAATCAAAATAACCTACTGTTTATATTAATCTTCCAATTCCAATTACATTAATTTGATTTGGTGTGATGCAAGAAGTCAATAGATCATTCTTCCTTCCAGCACAATTAACTAAAAGTTTTGCAATGAATCAGATCAGACTAAACTAAATTCTGTAACTTAGCTTTGATTACTTTTGAGGAAATGCCAAAAATATTAATTCGAAAAAAAGTGAAATACATTCTTTAGACTTGGATTAGTATACGGCGTAGTCGAAGAAAAAGAGGGCAAATAGAAAAAACTTTTAGTTATTAATTTTGATTAAAACCAATTTCGTAACTTCTATTGTTAACTGCAACACATGTAAGTCAATGATTACAGATTGCTTTTAATCTCTTTACAAAGTTTTGGTTGGCGGCATCGTGATTGAAGCCAATTAACTAATACAGTTTTTTGGAAAATAACAAAATAAAGAAGTTGTCCATTTTTAGCCTTTTTCCTGGACTCTCCTGTATAGTGGAGAGGTATATGCTGAATACTTAGTGTTTCCTAAAAAACTCAAAACGTGGTTTGCTAATATTTACTTTGGGATGAAAGCTATAAAGCCGAGTTGGATAAATAATAAATTGCTTGTGAAAATTGAGAAACACTTGTTTTAATATTCAAAACAATGAAAACAAAAATAACACTTTCCTCGATAGACAACCACAACAGGCATTGTTCCATAAAAGCTACAACAGGAAGATACCGTAGGAATTCTAGCCATGCTATTTATACGTCATCAATGCCAATTCGAACACTGTAAGCACTAGAATTTTAAAAAGATGCAAGCAAAGTAGAGAAAAACTATAGTTATCCAATCTTTGTTAAACATCATTTAGAGGTAAAGAGATCCGTACTATTGGAACTAGAAGATGGGAAAAAGGAAGCAAAAACGTCTAAAAGTTCTTTGCTGGAGAACCAGAAGGGAAAACTAGCATTCCACAAGAAATTGAAGCAAAGGATTGATTTAGAAAACTAAACTGATACAACTTTAAGCAGTTCAACTGAATAATATCCTAACAAAAAAATCTTCTTGTAGTATGGGAAAAATATTGAAAAATAATTAAAAATACTGGCTTCCACATTTTGAAGGGTTTCGTTTTCAGAAAATTATAAGGCACTATGGAAATCTGTTTCATTGTCATAATCAGAAAATTTCTGGGTTTTATGCCCTTATCTGGACTTACAAAAAGGCCAAAATTATGCTTTACTTTACGTATTTACAATTAGTTTGAACCCATTGATATTTGTTAACTACTAAGATTTGGTATTCGATTTTACTTAGTAGTATAATTCTTGTTTGCTACCAGTCCAAATGTGTAGCTACTAGCCCTTTCCAAACTTTGGCTGTGTCTAAAGTTATTTTAATCTTCGTTATAGTTTGGTTCACATCACAGATGAATAATATAAGGGAGATCCTTCGTTCTGAACACAGACTTCAATTTCCTTCCATATTCTGTTTGTAATTCTTTCCGCTTAATTGAGTTTACCCCATTATATAAGCAAAAGACTGTTCTGACTTGTTAATCTTTTGTAAAGATTGCCAGTTCAGACTTGAAATCCTTCTTAATAGGTCTTTATTGAGTTAATTTACTGAATGGGACTAATTATTTTGTTTGCATTTCCTTATCAAGAAATCTTAAATGGGATCCAATATCACTTACATCTTTCTCAGTTACACAGATATTTAATTACTAAAAAAATTTACCTTTTTTTAGAAATTACTTTGTTACTTTTTTTAAATCATTCTTAGCTACTTTATTATTTCAATGATAAATAACATCCTCATGAAAAATTCACGTGATTACATCTCGTTGTTTATGATTATGACAATTGGTTTTACTTGAAAAGCTCCACTAATCTTAGTTTCTTATGTTCTGTTATCGTTTGTATTTCAAAGCTTTTTTATATAAGAATATGTATGCGTAGTTAATTTATTTTCGAATTCAAATACCACTAGGGGACTCCCAGCATACGCAGTTTTCTAAACTTCATTTTATTAATATTCCAAATATAGAGCATTTTTTGTTGCTTAAATTGTGGTTAATAGCTTAATTCAAGGCTTAATATGAACTGAAGTAAATAATTTAGTAATTCCCCGTATCACCTTTACATCACGACGCGTAAGGTTAAAGATATGTAAATGCTACTGTTCTGAATGAATAACACGGATACGGAAGGAAGGGAAACCCTATCCTTCTCGTTTTGGAGGAGACATGGTGGTTGAGAAAGCATTTCGAAGAAGAAAACTTAGGATATCTCACGCAGATCAGTTCTCTTGAGAACTTCAAATACTTTATTCTCTTTGTGCGGTATTTTCTTAAGTAGTTCGCGTTTACACCCTTAATTCTGTTTTAGTTCTGCCTCGATGCACATTTGCGTTAGTTACATCCGTACAAAAAATCAAACGCGCACGTGCCTTTAGCATTATGAACGAAAGAAAAACAAGACCTACTTTAACACAACAATTTTATATTTTCACATTAAATAAAAATAATTTGCTGTTTCCTACTTCGACTTCCGATGTTTCTCAACAAAAAACTCTATTCAGTCTTGATGACACGTTACACGGAACAATCTATAAAAAATCAGTGTAATACTAAGTAGGCTATGTGTGATGAGATACCGGAAGACCCAGGTGACGTCACGAGGTGTGATTGCCGCCGGAGATGGGCCCAATGATTGTTGCCCTGTTTCCGGTTCCGTTTTCTATTTTTTTTTTGTATTTGTTAGGTTCACCTCTAACTCGTAATGAACGTTGGTGTGATGATTCCGTCGACTCGTGCTGCGTCGACGATGACCCTCGCACGACGCTAAATTCAAATTAAAGCTCGCTTTTGTAGCAGGTTGTTTTGTCTTGTGTCCCTTGGAAAAAAAAATGTTAGGGTTGTCTCAGCAGACGAATTTCTCTTCTTTATTCTTTATAGAGGGCCGCGTTGGGAAGATCGATAAACTTTATGAATGAATACGTAGGCAAGTCTAGACTTCAAAAAGAATTTTTTTAAGAGTAAGAAGAATTTTCTTAGAGTAAGTTTTTGTTATTATTTTTTCCGAAATAAGCAGAAGTTGTACAGTATTCATCTAGATTTCATATCATTAAAAAAAATTAACTTGTTTTGCACTAATGAGAATTGCTAGGGTATCTTTATCGCGACATAAAGTTTGCAACACCAACATACCTACATTTTACTTTTATAAAGGTACATACTAATTATGGCCTTTTGGCCAGCGGGAATTTGCATCTGAATGCCAAAATTAATAAAGATGTATTGTGTGATACTTATAGAAGTATTTTACTCCTCAGGAAGATTCCAATATTCCAATTAACAATTAACAAGGTTACACTTAAAATCGAAACGAAAAAAACTTGTATGAATCTTAAAAGAAACCCTAACCAAGTTTAATTTTAATTTTTTCCAGAAGCTACCTACTAAAAATTATTTAAATCTGTCTCAAAGGTCCTCTCGAAACTGAATTATTAAAACTAACGAATCGTGGAGTGACATTTCTTTCCCTTTTGAAATCTGAACCTTAAGAGTTTGGAACACCAAAATGAATTCGTTAAGTCTTTTCACATAATTATATAAATCTAGTGCAGTGAGCTAAGACGGGAGCCTGGGGCAAAAGGGGAAGTGAAGGAAGTAAAGACTGCAGCGAGTGCAAACCTTCCCTAACCTGCCCCACACCACAAGGTTTCACAGTTTGTATTGATCTCGCGTTCCCTTCCGTGAGCCGGTGAATCAATGGTCTCAAGTCGTTGGGCTCGTATTCATTGCAGTTTTTCTTACAGTTACCGAAAATTGATCACCTTGAAAAATTTGTTTGCAGTTGCATATGCAACCAAAAACCGTACTGGTTCATTTCTTATATTTTTTTAAATAAATCTTTGATAGTTTCTAAGAACTATTTACTTTTACTTCTTATTCTGTTTATATCGATACAAAGATAATTTGTAATAATTAAAATCTACAAACTTCATTTCTTTTACATAAATTTTTTAATGGTAGATTTGCTAATCCTAATGTCATTAAATACAGGCCAACGGATTCTCATTGCGTTGCTTCTTTACATCGCATAGTTAAGACTGGTAGGCAAGGGTTGTGAGTGGTCTTAGGGTGTAAGAGGCGTGAGGGGGGTGTAAGAGACGGTACCTCGAGTGGAAAATGTGATTTCTTCATCTCTGCACTGGCGCAGAGCATGCAAAAAATACATATCCACGTGCATGATGTGAAGGTATTGTTTTCGGTCTTGTAGGAATTGCTCGTGAAAAATCCAGGAAATGTGTAATTACCTCTAGTGGATGTGATTATTCACGCACTCATTTCAGTTGGTTTTGCATTGCCATTATTTTTATTATTTTGATTATTTTATGTGGCCTAATTCTAGATAGAAATAAATAGGAAAAAGTTTTAAAGTAGATATTAAAGCGGTTGTCTTTGACAGAGGTATCGAATTTACGACAATAGCAGCATCCTCCTTTTGTCAGCTGATTCATCTACTAGAAGAATTTAATACTAACCACTTTAGTTAAATCCTTTCAACAACAATCACTAAATAAGAAAAAAAGTAGCATCTATTGAAGAATTTCAAATGATATAATGTTGTTATTTCTTTATGCCATTCAATTCTATTTCTAGTAATTCACATGCTTTCTTTTCAAATAACTTTTCCAATTACAGCTCATATCCTTCTGCATCATCTTGTATTAAATCGCTTTTCATACTGGGGGCTAATTTGGTGATTTTCAATTTTGGCCTTGTCAAAAGACGCAATTTTAGGGCAAACAAAAAATAAGTTGGTAGATCGAGGTAGCTTGTATTTGGGTTTTGGGCATGCACAAATCTTTGCGCAAAAGTTTTTCGAAAAGATCAAAGACAATTTTTTTCCATTTAGTAAGAACTTTTTAGCGGTCACTGTACTATAGCTAAACTACAGGGTATCTGCTTATATGGCATCTCTAGTAGTACTACAGTAACTGAATTGAAACGCATAGAAAATCTGATAACAAAAGCTAAATTCCAAAATATCTTAACGTGTGGTTGATCAATTTTACAGAACAAGCATTTTGTGTATCTTCAAGAAGACGCCAAACTTGAGAAAAGTATAATCTGTTTTTCTTCAATTGTTTGCCAAAACACAATCAAAATATACATTCTCTGCATGAAGTCCTGACTTTTTATGATTATTGAAGTATTTAAAATTAAAAAACAAAATTCTATTGGAGAAAATCTAGGCAAAACCTTTTTAGGGTTGCTTAGAATGATAAAAGAGAATTGCCGTTGACCTATTACATATACCGTAATAAAAAATAACATAAAATAAATTTCTTCAGCTGAATATACTCACTTTTCTTGTTTAATGCGACTATAATTCTAAACTGCGTGACATTTTCAGAAAAACAAAGCAACATTCGAGATAGACACCAAAGCACTCAAAAGTACGATAAATCAACCATGAAGTTTTGAAAAACCAAAAACACCATACTAAAAACACCGCAAGGCGCTTTAAAGTAGCATAGAAAGTAATAAAACAATAAATAATTGTAAAAAACAATGAAAAGGCCCAACAAAAGTATCAAAAAGCAAAGCAGAGTGTACAAAATTCCGGCAAAGCAAATTAAGCATGAAAGAGCACAACGGACTATGTAGATGTACGGAAAAATATCATAGCTTGGTACACACGAACAAGCGAAACAAATTATTAAGAAGATAAAAAAAGCAAAAGAAACCACATCATTGTGTGAAAGTACATTTGGTTATGTTAAAGCAAAAGTAATCAAAATAAGACGGAAAAGCACGAGAAGTAAAAACTCGTAAAAAATCTTAGCAAAACGGATGCAAGCACGAGAAAACTCACCATGCACGTAAAAACTCAACAAACAAACGCACAGAAAACCAGGGCAAAGCAACAATAAGTACCTATACAACAAAGTAAGTAAAAGCACATCAAAACAAGTGTCATTGAAAAAGTAAGCATGTAAAGTCCCAGTAAGATTATCTATTGTGTTCTTAGTATTTTGTCTGAAATCCTTGAGCAATTTGGAAATTTCTGTCAAGTTAAGGGGCAAACATAAGCTCGTTACAGGAAAACTTATAAAAGAATTGGTCAAAATTCATATCTGATTTTGGTCGTCCTGATAACGTTCCGTTTTAAAATGTGAACGAGTCTCAGGACTGGAAGATATGTTTTGCCTAAATGTATCTTGACTGCTTTTTTTTTTCGGTGTGTCCAATTTTGCCTAGAGGACTAGTTTTCAAATATTTCGCTTTCAAATAATATTCATGACTATATTGTAATCGTCTGTTAAACCGTCACTTTGCTATTGTTCGGATAAATGACTTTGGTTAAGTCAATTAATGCCATAAAACTCAAGTTTAACACCGTCTTGTTATAACTGTTAATACACCTGATATTCTGTGTGAAAATCTAAGGTGTTAAGATCTGAAATACAGTGCTTTAGATTATTATGTACTATCGCGGCAAAAAAAACCGGGGCACCACACAGTTTCTTTCAGTTTGAGTAAAACTATTTTGTAAGTAGGTACCTTATTAATTAAACTGACAAATCCATCTTAAAGCCTAAGGCAAAAGAGAGAAATTTTGTTAGAACAGACGTATCGTCAGACAAGTGTGCCCCGGTTTTTTTGCCGCGATAGTACATCTTTTGGAATGAATGTGCAAAAGCGTTTCGTAAGTAGGTAGATAGAAGAGGTAACTTCACACAGCTATAAAGATAACAATGATCAAAAATTTTCAGGCTTTTTTTTTCTAATTTGCCAAACCTGGAAAACTCAGTAATGAATAACGTCTAGTAAGCTTAAAACAAAAATTGGAAAATAATAAATTGACATTGAGAGATGCACTATCCCTGAAGAAGTCTTATTTAAGTTAATTTCCAAAACCAATCAAGTCATCAAATCCAAAATTACTTTCCAAAAAAACAAAATTAAACGAAGAAAAAGAATAACGTTTAGAAAAAATAAACGTAAAAAAGTTAACCGATATTTGCTTACATACCACAGCTTATGAGCTCTTAAGGTATCGATTGTTAGTTATTAACAATCCAGGCTACTTCTATCAAGTACACACATCAGCTCCGCTGCTGCTCTTCTCGTTTTTATGGAAATAAACACATTTCATAGCAATACCCACCCTCTCTCTAAAAATTGGCGAATAGTAATAAGTTAAATTCGACAAAGTCATAAATCATAAAGCATACAGTAAAATGTGCTTGTAATTAAACAGAAGTTCTCATGTTAATTACCTACCGAAAAAGTCTCATCAAATGAATAATTAAAATTGTTTATCTTTAAGCAAATTTTAGGGTTTTTTAAATTAACCGTGCAGGTAGATATTTTATTTGTCTTGTATAGATTCCATGTGACAACATAATTACTTCTGTTTATAAATTCAAATGTTTATAGAAGAGAGAACATGATTAGGAAAACATTCATGAATACATTCGTTTTCTATAAAAAATAAACAATGGAATCGCTACAGCAGCGCATTAATTTTTTCTGCTAATTTAGTAATGACAAACCAATATTTGTTAAATGTTTGCAAATGTTTATTTCGGAGCCCCAGGCAGATTTCGTTGTTAATAATGGGGAATGTAATTTTTTTCGTAAAAAAAGGAAAAATTAATCAGAATCTTGAAATTCAATCGTTTTCACATTATCGGTTTTGATGATTTTTAATTTTAATTACAGTTTCAATTTTAGAATTACAGAGTTTTTTATTTTTAAGAAACCTTTGGAATTTTAAAATATAAATCACGTGGAAATGAGGGTGCATTTTATATTAACGTTTATGAAATTTAGTTAATTAAATTTACAAAAACATGCAGACTGAAAATTTTATTATTTTATTTTATATTATTAGTAAATTCAATTAATCTAACATGGAGTTTTTGTTAAGATTTAATTATCTTAATATAAAAATTAAATATAGAAGTGAGCTTGATTTGGGGTATACAAAAGTAAAATAAAACTCAAAAATTCATTTCCTTACTTGACATTGCTGAAAAATGTAAAATTCTGTTAATTTAATTCTTGTTGTTTAACCTAAAGTTTCTCTCTTTTAATAATTAATTACACGCCTTGTATAAAATGATATCACTCGAAGATTACAAGCTATGGGCGAAGGCAGATGTCAAAGCTATTAAACGAATGATTGAAAAATGAAAAATCTTGATTAAAGACAATTAACAAAATAATTACCGACACTCTTCAAGATGTTTGCTCAAATTAAGTTCTTAGGCATAATCATCTAGAAGAGTGGAGAAATCATGTTTTCAAATCAAGAAAGTGTGGTATGGATGGCTTTGATGATAACCAACCAACCACAATACTTTTCCTACAAGCCAGAACTTCTTTTAAAGTAAGTAAGTGCCATTGTCACAATTTGGCACCATAGTAGCAAAAGACATTTAAAACTGCAAGGACAAATGGATGAACATTACTTGGTGATCATGTAAACTACTTATACCCTAGCATATTCGTGACGCTGAGGTATAAACGCAGCAAATAAAACAAAAAGATGATAAAACAAGACAAGCTCATACGTTACACAAGATGAGAAAAAAGAAAAGATTTCTGACTTATCAGTAGCCACCTTTCAAACACTTTTAATAAAAAACTACAATTTTGGTTTGATTTCCCATATTCTATGTGAAAAATCTTGCCCTCACGATATCTTTACAAAATTCTTTCTCAACTTATGTCTGTTAGACATGTACTTCTGGTCATTTCAAATTTGACAGCTTTTAAAAATTAGATTCCTTGCTCCAAAAACTAAAAGAACGTTTTGAAATTATTGAAAGCAACAAAGTAGCATACAGTAGTGGTATGCGGATACTATTACAGACGGTTAAAAGTTTATGTTCATGGGCATCTGCTCTGATTTTTCCAGAAGGGGGCCAGAGGCCAGAGTATAATTTTTCCGTATAATATACTACTTCAGATTTTGTAACGCTATATGCGCCAAATAATTTGGTAATCCAGACCAAGCGTCCCTTCTTGCCCATAGGAGCGGACGCCCATGTTTTTGCTATAGTTTATACCATTCCAACATGAAACATCTTAGGCACCAACTAATTCCTTTTATTATCCTCACATACAAAAAGCTCTTTAAAATAATCTACACGTTCGTCTAATATTCCATTTTGGTTAATGTCAATTTGTTTAATTATACAACTTAAATTGATTCTTTATGCAATGTCTTGCAATGAAACAGCAGGATAAGTATGTCAAGAAGCATAACAACTTAATGCCAAAATGTCAAAACTTATATCAGCAAGCAAAAGAAAAAATAGAATTTGGAAATTATCTTCAAGACGAGAAACCAAGCATCAGTTGCAAAAGAAAATAATTTTGTTGTAAACACATTGGCTAACTACGAAGTCCAAGAAGTTTTAAAATGTCAAATTGAAATTGAAAATTGAGAAAAAGCATCTATTGAGGTTTTATTCAGACGTAGTAATAGTTCGTCAATAATAACACTTTCTTGAGTGCATATTCCATTTAATATCAAGGAAAGTATCGCGTTCTTGTCATTTAATCGTTGAACCTTGTAATATAATAATAAATGACATCTATCACGATAACCGAAGGATAATAAAGATAATTATAACCTTTAATTGGTTCCGTAAGCTCCTACTAGCTGATTGATAAAGGATAATTATTCTTAGACGGGTGATGGGTCGACAGCAGTTACTTTCTCAACCGTAAAAGGTGCATGCAAGCTTGCTTATAGAGTTTGACCTTTTACCTCACTATTATTAACTTTCGGTGATTTTAATAGCTTCCATTTCTATCATTTTGAATTGCGGAAGGAATGTTTTAAAGCTACTTGCTATTGATTTTTCAAGTAAAATCAGTATAGGTAGTTATTAAAAATTAGATATCGTTATGTAACAGCCCTATCGTTTAAGGCCATATGGTAGACGACAGAAAGTAAAAACTCATCACGCATTTCATTTAACTTTTTAATGACGCTTAAGAGAGTTTTGAACACAAATTCAGATAAATGTTAATAAATCGATCGTGTGCATGTTTTTACTTTCGGTTACGTTTGGTTGATTTGAGCACCTTGTCTTTGAAATAAATGAACCCCTTGTATACTCCCTTGAGGATGTGCATTAAAAAGAAAGCTGAATCATACTCGGATTATTTCTTTGATGACATTCAAGTGACTTGCTATTTTGATCAGAACGGTTCGATCATTTCTTAGACATCTGTGCTAATTTGTAGGATATAGAATAGTTCCATCTGGATGAACATATCGAAAGGGGGACGATATGCACACTAAAAATATTTGAAACTGAAATAGTTAAAAAGAAATTTATAACGTTAATGAAACATTTAATCATTGGAAGTAAAAGGAAAATTTCCATCCATTTGGATTTTCCCAGTACATCAAACGTTAAAGAGAGATGAGAGAACTAAACTTTTTTCCCCAGGCCTGAGCTCGCTGAATACTCGCGGAACTGACCCTTGCCTTGTTTTATTTAAAAGTAAAACTATGAATGCCCTTTTCGCTGCCAACCATACATCCTATTCCTAATTAGCATATACTCGCAAAGTGAACTGAAAATTAGTTTTGATTATTTTTGGAATATATGCAGCATCAATTAATTTCCTTCTTAGAGATTCCTCTTTCTAATTTATTTATTTATTTAATTATTTTATAACCTATAATTTTATTCTAATTTGAAGTAGAAAAAGCCGTAATATTATTTTTGGCCAAAGAAGCAAAAACGATAAGAAAATTATGATACTCAAATAAAATTGTTTTGAAAACCTCATGTAAATGAAAAAATTCAGTCACATCTCCAAACTCGGCACAGTACACATAAAAAATATAATACATGTGACGTAATGCGTTCGCTAGCTTTTTACATTTGGTTAAAAAGTTGTTCATAATAACTGTTGTTTCGTACATACATACATAAAATCTAATTTTCCGGGTTGCATCAGTTCGTACGAAACAAATTTAAAATAAACCAAGCAAAGTGAAAGTGGCTTTTCAGGAAAAATATATTTACATATGACTGAATAAAAATTGATGCTTTTTCGTTATATCACAGTGATAGGTCACCCAAGCATAGTATTTTCACGAGTTCTCGTTACTTTTGGGAATTTTCTCGATTTTTAATGATTCCTGGGAAAAAAATTATTACAAAGGTGTCTGATACATCGTTGATGCAGGAGTCTGGTGCAGTCATCATTCAATTAGCCTGGGTGTGGCCAGGGCTTAGCTGGTATAAAACATCGATCGAACGAGCGGTCATCGTTTCAAAAGTGCGCTCTTTGATTCCCTCATTGCCGCTTTTAAATCCAGTGGCACATGCGCCCGTCCTTCGTTTTTTCTCATAATACTCGACCGGCGCTAATTTGCAAGCAGAATGTGGAAAAACTCGTCGCTATTTTTCTAGTGTGAAATTTACGAAACACGTTCCCGTCTCTCTTGAATCCATCCATAATCGAAATCTGTGTTAGGAAAGTAAAAATCGGATATTCAAATCGAACACCCTTCTCGATTTATAAATGTAGGTGTTTTTTGAGAGCGATTTGTTGATTTTTCATTTTGGTTTGTTATTCTCGGTAATGTTATGGGGACAGTGTACTTGAATGCAAATATTTGCATTTATTTTCTGCGTTTTCAAATGTGTGTTTTGCTTTATGAAGTCATTTATCCTATATGTTCGTTGACATATAATATTCTACACGCAAATTGGCTTATAATCTACCTGTAGGGATAATATTGAATAATGAATATTCAAATAGATTTTTCAAATAAAGAAATTCTTTATTCAGAATGAAATCACATACACCTAACATAAAGGCATACGTGTGCATTATTCGACCTATTTATAGATTTTTAAAAATCGAAACAAATAATCGCTATAAATTAAAGGGCACGTTTTCTAATTCGAAAATCGTCTTTAAAGAATTACATAATAGCAGAAGAATAACTACTTCTTTCCTTCCCTGAGATCAAACATCACGCCTACCACCTGGTTTTAGTCTCCTTAATTTCAAAACTCCCATAAACCACTCCAAACAATAATTCGTGGCATGTTAACAGTTTCAAAACGACCATTTCTTATAAGGATCCCACCTGTCCTCTTTTAACACACGAATATTGCAAAATTTCTTAATGTGCTTCCTTTTTATACACTTCTGTGTAAAACTTCCGGTCTTTTAATCCGTAAAGAAAATTCTTCTTAATTGGTACTTTGGGTTTTATAGTTGAAAACCGTAGGAGGTCAGTTGGGAGCTTTACGAGTGATTTACTGGAGAAGCTGACAACTGACTTAAGTTAAAATAGGCGGTTCGCTTTAGCTTTGAATTAGATACCTTGTTGGACAAATGTTTACAAGTTTGCAGATGTCTTTTTTAGCCTATTTAGGTAAAATTTGTCGCCTTAAAAGATTTATTGTCAAGTACTTTGCTTGTCCTTGGTTACTAATTGGTTTAAATATAATAGTTCCCGCTGTTTTAATAAATACATCCTTATAGAAATCTTTCGGAATAATTTCAAAATAGCAGATGCAAATCTTGGAAGTTGCAAAAACGCAGATGTAAATACAAAACCTCACCCTTTTCTCAAACTTACACATGTTAGGTAAATTTTGTTCAATTCCTAAACCCTTACCATACCTGGAATATAAAGTAAAGGGTCTTTGACCTGTAGAAAACGAAGGTGGTAGGTATAGCAAGATACTTTTCTTAAAACATGTTATTGTCAACCCTTCTTGTTCTTAGTTCACACAAAGGGGTTAAATCTTTTCATATGAAACTTGAAAAACATGTTTTCGCACTCGAATTTTTGCTACATATACAGATGCTTCCGAGTATTGGACACATTTGTTTTCATAAATAATGGTTTTGAAAGCAAGCTGCATCAAATTATTGTTCGTTTACTGTACGCATTTTCAAAACCAATAATGTATGAGGAAGTTTAAACGAAAAAGTGGATAACTACTTGAAATGGAGAATGAAAAATATTATAGAAAATAAATTGATGAAAAAATGGTACAAGTTACCCTCTTTAATGCAGCTGGGACTCAAGTTTTATATTATCTTACACCCCAATAAAATACCACGTGTGACGTCATATCACATATGGATAACAAAAGACATAGAGTATCTTGTAGTAAATCCAGCCACGCGTCTGTTCAATTTATTCCTGGGGATTTCAGATTATGGTATCGATTTTAGATAGCAACCATAATCTACAAATGCATGGCCTAATTTCATATTTAAATACTGCGACTATAGCAATATTTTACTTAGCATAAAAAAATACTTTAAATATTTGCAATGAAATGCAAAATGTATTTTACAAAATACTGAGAAATTTTTTTTTTTATTCAATGCAGACAAAATTAATAATTGCAAAGAGCAAAATCAACAAATAATTCTAAACTGTAACAAAACAAAAATTTAAATTTAAACGTTAATTAGAAGTAACAAAAATATCTCAATGTATTATTCTCTTGTCAGTAACAACGCTAGATAGTTTTCATGAATGAGTTATCCTTTGGTTTGGTTTATCATGACAAGATTCTCAATATAATAACAACATCTCTTCAAATGAAGTAAACTTATGCCTTGAGTGAGTTCACATCAGATTTGCTACAAGTTTAATGAAAAATAATGAGAACAATTAAAATTAAAGGTAAACCAGAAACTCTGAATTGCTTACATAAGGAATTGCTGTAATTAAGCTTAAAGCTTGATTTAATGTTGATATGGAATATATTACTTCAGAAGATAGGTTTTACGAAACTTAGAAAATACTGAGATTGACAACGTTAAACTTTCTTTTGCTTAACAAAATCATGATCCTCATGTCAGTTGAGCATTTAATTTAAGATTACAGTAGTTGGTATAAAAACAAGGGCAGTTTATTAGTCTTAAATCAAAATTCTGATCTAAAACTAACGCGGTTTTGATATCTTCATATGTACAAAGTTACTCAACGTAATGATGATTTTCTGTGACAAGCTTCTTCCTAAATTCTTCTTACAAAAATATGAGTTTGAGACACGTCTGATTATTAATAAGATAATGCCCATCAAAATGTTATCTTCAAGTCCACATGAAGAAGTGATTAAATTAGGGTTCAAACTTGTTACGTTTGGGTTTCTTTGCCCTATAAATTCAGCTGCTCAATTGTGTGAAGGTAGTTTTGTTTTTAGTTTTTCAGATTCTACATTTTATCGAAAGCTTGTCCAAGTTGTAATTATACAAACTAACTTTCTCATGAAGTCGGTGCCTTTTAATACTATCAAGATCATTCGTGTTTTAGTTTTCGTAACTGACCATAACTTTGTATGACTCTAGATAATTATCCCCAATAGCACTAAATATTTAAACAATTATCTTTCTCAATTTCTTCTTTGTTGTTTAACATTAGATTCTCGCTAGAAGAACATCTCATGAATACCTACATCTTCTATACTAAAATAGAGCTTAGCTTTTAAGTTTCCCGGAAAGCTTCTAAAGGTACTTCAGTATTATTGATCTTGGCTTTTCTTCTTCTTTAGATCCCCATATTCCCTAATACAAATTCAACTGAGTTGCCAAGCTTAAAGAACCGTACCGTACCGTAGTAGAAATTGAGTTATTCCAAACTGCACCGCCGCACTATATTGTTTTAAAGCAATTATGCATTTATAGTTTGCTGCGTTAAGTTCCTACATAGTAAATAAAATAGTAAAATCATTAGATGCAGATTTTTTCGACAATTTTCTTTTTGGTTGTGACATTCAATCTTTTCAATTCTATCGTTTTTTGTAAACGTTAAAAAGTGTCCAAGAACGAAAAGCAGTAGTACATTTCCAAACCCTTGTCGTAACAAATGAAATCAACATAGGGCTATCCTGACGTTTTGGATCTTCTTACTGTTGAAACATGTTTCTCAACACCCAGTCCAAAACCTGTTTGCATTCTAGGCAAAGAAAGATAAAGACTAGTATATCCACGGCTACTACGAAAGGTGAACAAACTTAAGTTTTAGAAATGATAAAAAGTTTCTTGAATTTCCATTTTCTTTTAGATGGTAACTGCTAACTCTTAAACTAGAAAAAATCTCAGATCTGGACATTTAATGCTAAATCGTATTCTTCTACCTGGAAACTCAAAAAGGATAGAAAAAATATGAAGGATCAAAAAAGAAAAAGTAGGATCAAGTAACATCCAACATCTACGGGGAAGTCAATAACGCATATCTAAGGGAAAAAAAATTTAAGTACAGTTGAACTTCGATAACTGGAACTTGAAGGGAGTATGCATAATTTGAATTAGTCCTATTTTGAACAATCTATCAGTGTCACATGATGGCTTTACTGCAAAAAAGCTTCCTGGCCATCCGTTCTCAAAATGACGACATTATTTGGCCAGCAAGATCATGCGATTTAAAACTTCCAGACTTGTTTTTTGGGAGAAACCTGCAGTTGATCAACGATTTTAAGGGTAACATTCCGCAAAATGCAATTAAAGATTTTGCCGAAAGAGTGGTCATCTGCAACAGGAACTGGCTATTTAGATTATACAATTCCCAATTTTATTCTACTTTTCGTTGAAATAAACTAGCCTGTAATTTTCTAAGTTTTATTCAAAAAACATGTTCTCAAGTTCAAGCTGGGGTATCCGTTAGAAAAAGCTTCCTAAACAGTAACTTAAAAGTAAGTGCTTGTTATTGAGGAAATGCGTTAATATTCCTGTTTTTTTGTATTTAGATGCCAAAGCTATCATGGCAGCAACAATGCCAAATGGAGTACAACTGATGAACTAATGAAAACAAAAGCATCTTCTCAGAATATAAAGAAGCAGAAGAAATAAATAAAAGAAATGCCCGAATCTTTTCTTACCTCACATTGAATATTTCTTTAATAAAAACAATTGAGAAGTTATACTGAATCTACATTTAGTCCATGTTTTGTATACACCCTGTATAGTTAATGGATAATAAATAAATAAAAGAGTGTGATAACTAATAAATAATGATTAATGAACAAAAAATTTTTCATGTTGAATACAATTTTAGTGTAACCCTAGTGTGTGAATACGGACCTGATGTGATTTATACCTACTAATGAAATTATTTTATAAATCGTTTTACATAATTTATCTACTACGATAGTGGAAAGTCAGTAAGAAACAAAACGTTCTTATAAAAGCATTTTGTATTTGATTCAGCACTAATAAACATAATAATTACATCCTCTCTTCTGAGCAAAAACAAAAATAATTTTAATTATATTCAATTAACCCAAAAACGGCCTTTCTGTAGTAACTGCTTCTTTACTCACACTCATTTTATGAATGAAACATAAGATCAAGAAACAACCTTCACCTTACTTTTTACGCTCTGCAGTTCCCACTTCCGTCCAACTAATAAATATAAAACCGTGAGACCACAGAAGCAAGAAATTGCTGAAAAGAGAACCACAAGGGGAGAAAGATATAAGACGTGACGTCACCGGACACCACACAACCTTGAGACCGTTTTCTTACATGTGACGTAACGATACGTCAGTCAGCCTTGAGGAAGGCGTCTTATTTTCAGTGACGTTACGGTCTTACTACAGTGACGTACCACGGCAGATGTTTCGCGGGCCATTTGCATAACAATGGGCATTAAGATTACAGCCCGGTGTAGTATTGTTGGAGATCCTAGTAGTCATCGACAAGGGGGACGACTTTCTTTTGTTGATAGAGGGTCAAAAAACGGGGCCCGTGCTCGACACGCGCTTACTAGATTGTATTTACTCTGAAGTGAACTCGGAGATAAAAAGTAGGAGAATAGAAAACAGTGACGTACGTCTTATTTTATTTAAATATAATATTGGTAGATTTAGAATAATTTACAATAATCAATCTTACTAAGGATAAGCCCAACTTTGGTTTATATAAGTAAAATATCTTTAAAATCAAGAAAAGAATTAAGAAAACATTCCTTTGACGCTATTTTAATAACGAGATATTTTACTTTAAATGTTTTTTTAATTAAAGTTTGACTTGAAATTCGTTACATTAATAATAAAAAGGGTAGTCTAGCAGAAAAACCAAGTAGCAACGTCACTGGTTAAAGAGCTTGAGCACCAGGCGAGTAGGGCAGCTGCACCTAGTGCAGGGGAGAGAGCAAGTTCAGGAACAGCCAGCTGACTTGTTCTCCTTTTGCAACAAAGAAAATACCCCACCTCCTCTGTAGCTAATACATACACCCTTCTTTTCTATAATAAATACCTCTCTTTTTCCATCAATCGTCAATCGCCCCCTTTTCTTTTTCTCTAGGGTTACTACCCTGCGAAATGCATTTTTGGCTCGTGCTTAACTTTCTACAATGTGGACGTCTACGTCTAATGTACGTAAGGGTGAGGTTAGGGATAAAATTTTATAGGCTAGGGTGTATTGTGTATTAGGAACTCCCGGAGTAGGTCACTAGAGCTCTTGGTGGGTAATTTCATAATTTTCGTTGCTTGTTTGAATAGTGATTTATCTATAAAAGTATTTAAGTTGGATTTGAGCCATAAAGGAAATAAAATGTAGTATATAAATGAATTTACTTTATTAAATTAGAAAATCAATAAACTAGGCACTAGGAAAATTTATTTGAATGGCTTTAAACGTCTTATTGTTTTATGCTTGATGATATGACTATCCATCCACAAAATTAATCTTGAATATTGGAAGATAGTAATTCAAACTAAGTTCACATAATCAGTGTCAAAGACCAAATAGAGATAACAAACCCAAGTTTGTCACTATCATTCTAGACAAGTGTAAGATATTCCTAAGTTCGACCTTTCGGCCTTTGTGATCCTTAAGAGAAATCTGCGCCCTCGTAGAATAGCCATTTAATGACGCTTAGGTTGTCACTTGAACTTGCAACAATAGCTGTGATTAATAGCTTTTAGTACTGGGGACATCTAATCTGTTCGTAAGATAGTTTTGCATTCACTTACACTGAGTTTAGTGTAAACGGAACTGTCTTAATAAATCTTAGAGCTTTGTTATATACCTTAACCTAAGCATTTGTGTATGAATTAGCTATTGAATATTAATCCCAAGGTGCTATTAACAACTATGCAAGGCAATTTTACTAAAATTACATTTCTGTACATGTAAAGATTACATCCTGTGTAGTTTTATAAATTACGGGTAAATAAGAAAGGTAACAATTTCCTATAGGCCACGGTGCGATCTTTACCATTATAAGTCATGCAAAGTCAACTAACAGGGGCAAATATTCATTATGCTTACATATTTCATGCAAACACACCATTTTATCCATATCAATTTCCTATACACATACGCAAGTTTCATCGTGGAAAAAGTAAGTCACGCTTCTCTGTAAAAAAAAACGTCATCACGAAAGGTGTTTCCAATGAAAATCAATTATTAATAGACATATTAAGGGCTGATAAGTATCACCTTGCATGCTTATGCAGAGGTGTTTCCCATGTCTCTGACGGGCCTGGCGTGCATTATGGGTACACGCTACCGGAACCGCTTATTGTATGCGCTACTTAGCCACTTCCGCTAAAGCACCGAGTTTCCGCCACGCTACTTCCGCTGTTTTCTTATGTCTGTATGTATCTGCCCTCACTTCTACAGGTGCGACTTAATTATTAGTTCATGTACCCTTTAATAATTTGGTTTTGTTACTTTGTGATTGTAATCTTTGTAACACATACTTCTACTGTTTTGTTTTTTGTAGTTTTTAAATGTAACTTTAAGAGACTACTAACATTAATACTTTACTTTAGAAAAAACGGACATTAATCTTAGAAACAAAAATTTTATTAAGAACCTTTCTTTCTTTATTTTTGCGTATTTTGTTATTAGAATATCCTCTATTCCTAGGTTTTCTTCTATTTTAAATATCTTTCAGAGATCATTCAGACAGATATCTAGAGACCTTGCCTTCTAGTACATTAAAACAATTATTTTATGTTTTGGTTTTTGCTGAACTCAATTATACAACCATACAACATCATTTAGTATTAGCACGAGATAATTTTGTTTTTATTGTCATCAAGCTTTCAAATAACAAATTGTATGTTTTGACCGTTCAGCAAGGACGAAAAACTTTAGGCCCAATTCTTGACTCTTCAAATGTCTGTATTGATGTGACACCGTTGTCGTAAAAATAGTCACAGTTCATTTATGGTAAAGTAATCATCTTCAAACTATCCAGATATTATTCATATAATTTATGGATGCTGGCTTTCCCTTCTTTTTTTCTTTTTAAGTCTTATATGTTCAACGGTTCATTGCAATATGCTAGATATTTTGCGACTGGATAAAGCTTCTTTACTTACCAAAATATCAACTTGCTTTTACGTATGTTTTGATCGTGCCAAGACCTTTCTGGGCTTTTCACCAATTTAAGCATTAGATTTGCTCACTAAGATTTCTCAAGACGTCTGGACAAAGAACGTTCCTAGTATTTAGAATATGTAGCTTGCCAAGTACAGTTTGATTTTTGTAAAGCATTTGGTGGACTAATAAGTGGTGACCCTCTTCCCAAATGAAGTGATAACATGCTAATATAATGCAGAAGTGTTTCAAATAAGTACAAGAAAAGAGCTTCAAAAGTTGTAGCACCCGCATGTCTTGCTGTCAAAAACTGAAATTCTCATTGTGTAAACATCATCATCACAGAACAACTACAGTTAAAGTATAGAAACAATTGAGATTTACTTATCCAAAATAGAGGATCTCGTCCGCTATTCTACTTCCAACGAAAAACTGGTTTTGCTCTCTATTAAGAGCTATTCAATTAAATTCAAAAGTGCTTGGCTGACAAATTGGCTGATCGATGTAATTATTGCATTTACAATACAATTACTACATCCCATGAAAGTGAAGTCATGGCTGGTTAGTCTTCTAGTGTGTGCAGTGAACGAGTCTTAAATAGCCAGATTGGATAATTATGCACACTGCCAATTTTGGCCTTAGAAAAATTTAGATTTTTCTCACTAAACCACAATATATTCACAAAAAAAATGTTGTTAGCTAAAGTTATTTTCTAAGTCAAAAGAGATGAACTACTACATGAGTCCATGGAGATTGTACTGGATGTTTTAGCCAAAAACTATAGTAGGTAGCTTAATAAATATTATGTCCTTACTTGTTGCTTATTTGAGTTATTTCCCTCTTTAATCGCATTCTTATAATGACATTTTGGTGGAAGCGCTGGATCTTGACCTTTTAATCGCTTTACAATTACAACAAATGTTATTAAGAACTAAGTCCAAACTACTTTGCTATGAAGATGAATGATATAGACTGAATCACGATATAATCTTGAAACCAAACAATTTAAAATTATGTTTTGAAAACATTGATATGTATAATTATTAGCTTTGCATAAATAATTCTATTCTGCTCTGGAAATCAACAAAGATAAGGAAGATTTATGATAGATTTCTAAAAACAAATAATCCAAAAGACTAGATATATTTATAATTAAAAAATTAAATTTATTAAATAAATTTCAAAAACTTTTAAATTCCCATTCTCCTTCATTTTTAAATTCATCATTGTTATCATCACCAAATTTTGCACTGAAAAAGGGCTGATTTCAGCTGCAGCAATTTTTAAAATTATAATATGGACGGGAGAGTACTGCGGTGTGACAGTTGATATATTCGCCCTGGCATCTGTCCGTAAAATAGAGAACCCTTTCACTGATATGCATTATTTAGTGCATTCCATTATGAATTCTGCGAGAGCGATTCATGAAGCGGCATTCATTCTAAATTCGATTTTTATTGGAAATGCAAGCTGCAAGTTTTACGTCCTACGCTCCTATTAAAATTCTACGTTTTTATACTATAAAGTATTTATTGTTAAATCTATCCTATTTAAATTGCATGTCAGGAAGTCGATGTGTTGATTTAAGAAACACTCAAGAAATTACGTTCAAATCAGTGCAGACAACTGTTGCTTCTTAAAAGGAAGTTGTGGGAAATCGTCGACTCCCTTCTAAGATTTCCCCTATTCAACAGGTGTCTACTTATAGGATTTTCTTAAGTTGTTATAAGGAAGCCGACCCTCGTTTGCAGAAAGTATTTTCTTAAGTTGTCTCTTCCCTTCTTTCGTAAACGGTTAATAGCTATAACTTTGTTATATTTCCTCGATAGCATTGGGGAACTGAAAACAACTTCTGTTTCATTTTATTACAAGGTTTTTCAGATAAATTGCCTAATGCGAAGAAAATGGTAATTTCTAAAGGCATGTCAGTGTTATTTGTGGTGGTACAATTAGAGCATCACAGAAATGCTGGGAAAAACCGAGTGTTGAGGGGAATCCTCTGGATTAAATAATTCAAGATTGTTAGCATCACCACTCACGCATTTGAAGTCAATATTGCAGGCTATTACAATTTGCATGTGATATAAAAATCAGGTTGAATTTATTCAGCCTAGAAAAAATATGAATTCAGTAGGTAGTCCTGTTTGGTTCAAAGAATTCAAAACTGCAATTTCTAATGTAATGTCAACAACCTTCATATTAAACGATTAACAGAGAGAAATAACCGTGGTACAAAAATCTGCATCCAAGTAATAACATAGGCATTCATAAAATGATACTATCAATATAAGTTGAAATGCCACGATTAAAAGCATTTTTTAAAATTCCCATTTATTAAACTCCTAAAAACCAATAGAAAGAATGGGTAACAAACAATATCAAAAATAATTTCGCACTTCGTATTGAAATAGCCCATTCAATAAAAATAATATTAAATATATTCATATGGGTATTTTAAAAATGATATAGCTGTCATATCCACACTGATTTTAACAATAGATTGTAAATAGCAAATTATACAACCAACAGGAAGGTGGTTAATCTATGCAGGTACAAAGGCAAAACAAGGTTTTGTGAATTTTTTGTGTGAACGCCAGAATATAGAAATTTCAGATTGAAAATTAATTTTATTAATGAAATTCATTAAACGCAATTTGAATAGCTAACAGGTTTTTTAAACAGGATTACCTGCACTGTAATACTTGTGAAAATCATGAACAAAAAATTTTTAATGCAGATATTGCAATACGTAAATGGAACCACTCGTATTAGGTAAGGAATCGAATCAGACGTTCCACAATTTATTGAATCATCTGTAGATGATACAATCTTTTACGAAACTGAAAAAGATTTTTTTTTTGGTACATTTCCAAAAATATTACTACATATTTCAAAATTTATATATATTTTTAAAGTGAGTACCCTCTATCCACAACAGTAATTCAAATAAATCAGTGCAAAAAAGAAAATTGAAAAGCTAAAATTAAATTTTTAAATGGATTTCGGGAAAATAGAAAATAATGGTACTTGGTATGCTATAACACAAAGATATTTCTCATTGAGATCTTGAGCAAAACAAGCGTTCCACACAGAATTGATTTATGATTTACAAAATTTAGAGGAAATTTGGAAAACAATTGATATTTCCTCAAACCAAAACTTCAATTTTTCTAAATGGAGTCTGCTTGAAATTTTTTAAAACCTACCAAGTAACTTATATTACTTGTTAGATGTTATCTGTCTTTAACAACTAAAAAAGAATTTAAGTACAATCTAGAAAAATTCCAAAACTTTCTTTGCATTTACAAAATTTGAGTTTGGTTACTTCTCTATCTCTTAACACAATTAGATTATTGAAGCTCTCCCCTCTACGGCTCTCGTGGAGCAACAAAGCTATACTTTGCACACTAATACCACTATACTATACTACAAAGTTGCCAAAATATAGATTCCAACTGATTTGAGTGAGTATCATGTTTTGTTCAAGTGCTTTTATTATTGTCCACAAGTACAACTATAAATTCTGACTGTTGATTACTCTTTGATAGATCTCTAGATATATTTCTTTCTTCCAGCTAAAATATTTCTGCATTTCGAGAAATCTCAATTTTTACTCTAACCGTTACTGAATTATATTTAACGAGTTTTTAAGTAAGTTCTGTAGAGACTATCTGGCCTTAAAGTATTTCATTTCACCTGAATAGAGAGACATAACGGAAAACGAAAAGGAAGATCATACTAAAACATGGTTGCCAAAAATCAAAGTTGTGATCAGCACTGAACATCGGTAATAGAATGAAGCATCGAAAAGTTATCTTCAGCGTTGAGAAATACCTTACAGTCTTGTTGGTGTGAAATCAAAATTCTCCTAAAAGCATTAAGTGGATGATATCCGCTTTGGACGGTCTTCAGCAGGAACGCAGATACTGAATTGATAATTTTATCAAATACAAGTAGAATAAAAACAATCACACAGAGTATATTTGAATACTAATAAATTAGAACAATACAATCTACAGCTATACTATATTTTTCCCATACCATCGATTTGGTAAGATTTAGGTTGTGGATTGTCCAAAACCTTGATGAGCATCCTCCTTGTAGTATTTAGAGGTTTGAAAACCTTTTGAATATTTACCATAAATTTAGATCAGCTTGATTGATGACAGAAATGCTTGTCCACTTAAACAATATAGTCCTAATTGGTACGACCCTCTCTCATTACATGTATTTGTTTAAAAAAGTATATCCTACTCTAAAGGATGCCAGATTGACAATAAACAGAAGCATGTGGGAATCTTGCAAGTCTTCTCTTTCTGGGGTATGTTGTACTCAAAGACGGATTCCACACAGATCCTAGTAATGCGGAGGCATTTGCCAATTTTCCTAGACCTAAGACCACAACAGAAGTAGAGCGCTTTATTGGTCTGACATCTTGATATAGGTGTTTTACCTCTGAATGTACCACAAGAATTTCTTCAATGAATGCCCACAACCATCACAGAGAAAGTGCGCAAGAATCAAGCTGTAGAACGGAATGAGGAAACGAACAAAGCCTTCTAAGAGCTAAAAAATTTAATTATTAATTTTGGCACTGATTTTGAAAATGCTGACTTGATAAACTTTAGAATTCAGACTGATGCCAGCAATAATGGTGTACCAGAGGTATTGTTTCTTACTAAATATGAAAGAGACTATTGTGTAATATAGTACGGTGGTTTGGCAGCCCTAGCCGAAATTCAGAAATAAAGACCTTGTAATACATTAACCAAGTTCAGATTAATTACAGATCACTATTTCTTCAAGTGGTTGAACAATTTAATGGGCCCATCCGGAAAACTGACCCGATAGATCATGGTGATGCTCCAATTTTGAGATATTTTACAAGCGATCATTGAACACAGTGTCCGATGTGTTATCAAGAGCTCAATTGAAAAATGCTGTGATAGATGTGTTCAGATAATTGGATTGAGAATATGATGCGACAAATTACGGACCATGCCCAAAATGGAATATTGAAAATTGACTTTTTTACAAATACATTGCAAACTCTTATGGAGTAATCTAGCAAAGATATCACATCAAAAACTTCGTTAAATTCTGACTAAGTATATTCTCAAGCGTTTACTCTTATCTTAGATTTTGTTATTCTCATTTGGTATAGTTTTTCAGTCGTCGTGTTCAGAAGCAAAGGAGATTAAAAACTTCTTGTTTCAAAGCTACTTTGTAATGAAAACCTCTGATGTGTCACAAGAGAAGGGTAAGCTTGGGCTCCGAAGCTGATTTCACTTGTATAACAATAAACACATTCGCTAAATTTTTTTGGTTAAATTTCTGTTAGTTTAGGCTGATAGATTTGTCTTTATAACGGCCAATCTGATCTCGGATGGAAGTTTGTTCATCTAAGATAATATCTAAAACATTTGCTTTTGGATTCCTATTCATAAGCACCATACTTAACTTTCTTCTATTTAGTACCAAGAAGTCAAGAACACGAATAGTTCTGATCATTCTTTAAGGGGAGTCTACGTTACGAAAAATTCTGACGGCTTTCAGTTATTAATTTAGGTTCTTTTGTAATAAGAGCAACTCCTCAAAACATGCAGATCCAGATTTAAAAGAATCAATTTTCTGGATCTACAGTTCTGATCAAAATCTTATTTACATCTTCTACGACCTAGTCGTTAATTTTATTTTCAAGTTGCTTGGTTTCAGATACTTTATTTCATGTCAGCACTGATCGGAAAATCGTGGCTATTTTCCAAATTGTCCAATAGTTTTGCATTTTATAATTTTTCTTTATGTGATCAATTAATTGCCTCATCACAGTTACTTATAAAACTGAGAAGGTTTAAAGCTCCTTAATATTGATTGCCAAAAAAACATTAATATGCAACACTTCAACCAAACTATTTTGAAAAAATGTTCTGAAAATGTTTTTTGTGTAGTAAATGACTGAAGTGTAAACATAAATAAACAATTTCTACAAAACTATTTATTAGGCTACAAAAGGTCACTACGAAGCCGCGCCGCTACTTTCTGATCACAAGGTATTTTTATAGCAAATTTCATTTATAGAGTTTCAATAAAATAATGAAACATAAATAATTACTGAAATACTAAATTTAAAAGTTTTGATTGCTCTTCTTGTGTATTGATGTAAGAAAATTAATCAAAGTACAATTTTCAGTAAATTCAAATAAAGTAAATAAATCGAGGAAATTCTTGTGGCACTCAGTTTTACTAATAGTTTAATAGACTACGCGCGTGATTGCTTAAACAGATCTTTAAACTTTCTAAACGTTTCCCATTAAACGGTGTCCGAAACGATAAATTACTTTCAAATTGTTCAGATTGGCGACCATTCAACGAAATTAATCAAGGAAGTACAATTATAAAGTTAAAAGAGAAACGATCCTTGATTGTACAGGGTCGAAACTTTTGATTAAATTAAAGCGCAATCTAAGAGAGATCTTTTTTTCCAGACTACAAATACCTTTAGAAATTATAAAAACATTTACATTTTACATTCTTTGTTTTTGTTTTTCAGTTCTTCTCGTGTAGATATAACGATATAAGAGGTATTTACAACGATAAGCAAACGTTTGGCTCGAGTATAAAAGGTTCCACCTTACTTCATTCATAAAAGCCTAAAGAAACACATCTGTCCAAGTAAGTGGTTTGTAAAGATTATATCGCAGGTGGCGAGGTTAAGACTGTTTGTTTGTAAACACTCCAGTGACGTTTTGCTTTAGTGACGTCATATATGAACTCGTGCTTTATTAATTATGAAATCTAACCTTAAATATATTTTTCAAAATAGCTGTTTAATTAATTAATGGAAGATGTTTTGCATTCAATTATGTAAGATATTTAAATTAGGAATAGAAGAATTTTTACACCTCGACACGTGCTTCAAGGCACTACTACTAAAGCCGCGGTTGTGTGGAGTCGGTAAGAGCTCGCGAATGATAATAGAGCACAAGTATTTTATAGTTCACACACGTCTTTTATGTGCTTTTTGATGTTAAACACGTAGTTTTCTACAAAATTTATCTTGTTTGCTTTACTTGTTACTTTTGCAAACACTTTTAGCGTGTTTCTATTCAGGTAGTTTTCAAAGAAATAAACTTTCTTATTTATGTTTGATCTTGTTTTTGATGTTACACATCTAACTTTCTAAACGTTTAACAAATAATGCCTTACTAGGTCAAAAGGTAAAACATAATTTAAATAAAATGAAAAATTAAATTGTGATTCCTTCTAATTGGATTACAACAAAAGCTCGGAGGTCATTGATATAATAGTCGAGATGAAAATAACATGATTTTTAGTAACGTGGGTTAAAACGAAATAAAAACATTGCTTCAACTTTTAATTCTTTATCTGCTCTTGATCTGCAGATTAAATTTGAATTCAAAAGAATACCTTTAAAAGTGCCTACATAAAAAATAGGATCCTCGATCCATCTGTCATTTCAAAATCTGTGACTATTCAAAAATTAAACGTCTTAAGAGCCACCTTAGAAACCATGACGTCAAATCCCTTTTAAAATTGCAAAATAACACGAAACTGCCTTTTAAGAAATCGGGCGTGATGCGATATAAAATAGAATTATCTCCTTTTGTACACTTTGTGGGTTTTTAAGAACCTCACAATAGCCTTATATAAAATCACACAATGAAATTAAAGATATCAATGTCGTGGATTTGATCGATCACGTACAGTAAATTCCCAATGTATGGGAAATCTGATATTTGGTTTATTTCTTTTTTTTCAGTGTCGAACGCCATCAATTTAAGATTTATTTAGATCACATCTGCCTTTATCTGCCAAATGGTACCACTGAATATCATGTTACGCCTTTTTGTTTGCTCTTTTCGTATTTTACTTTCTTTGTGTGTGCATATCGATTTGATTTTATCTAAAATGATGTGTATAAGGGCACAACTCACAAACTGACCAGCGGTCAGCTTTGATCATTTGTCTGTTAATATTACTTTTAGTAATTATCTACATAATATATAGATTCAAGTAACAACCTACGTAGCGTAGGTCAGACCTAAAAAATTCAAACATTTTGTATTTTTTAAGAAAAAAAGAGCACCTGAAAACAATTATTGTTGTCACGGTATTCAACATAAAACCATTAAACTTTCATCAAGATAAAAAATTCAGTGCTATCCCTTCAAAAGGCAAAAAAAGAATAACGAGTTCAAGCAATAATGATTAATTCACAATTTTCAATTAAGGGTCATTTTTACCCTTTCAGTTTAAGAATTATCAATGAATTGTGCTATGCCATCAATGAATCGACGTATTTTCGAACCATCAATGGACTTAAAAATTGATCCTCGTAATTCTCACTTTGGTTTCCGGTCTCAAGAGGACGACACGGTCTTTGGAAGTCGCGGGTGGACCGGAGGATATCCGCTGGCGATGCGGTCCAAGGATCGCGGGGCATTCAGGATTTACGCTGGCGAAGTCATTTTACATCTCATATATAATATAATATACTACCTACGCTGCGCTGGTTGAGTATAGTGTGAGCAGTTTGATTATTGTTAGGTAACTTCCGTGATTTATTAGATTGTAAACAGTAATTTAAATTCTGAATAAATAAGAAGTTTTACGAATTGTTCAAAATATAATAGTAAAGCAGTCTTATGAATAGATAATTGTTTTAGGAAATGAATTAACTTTTTGTTCTTGAAACTTTACTAAGAATTGGTAAATGACAAACAACAGTAATAAAGTGAATAAAAAAATTACATACACTACCCGACAGAAGTATGGGATAAGATGGTTTCTCCAAGAAATTAAAAAATGCACAATATAATATCTTCAACTTTCTTTGCCTTTTATAACCATATGCTATTAAATTAAATGGAAACTGAAAAAATGGCCTAAACATGAGCAAAGAGATCCTGTGCCTGTACACATTTCGAGGCCGCTCAAGAGGTGCATGAAACTGCTACGGACTACATTTTGTAGTCTGTCGATTTATTCTCCACGTATAATTCTCAGCAGAGTCATTTGATGGAACACCTCGAGCTGCACGCTTGGGTATGCTGCATTCAATTCTATATCAATGAATAACTGAGCTATCAAGGGACCAATGCGCCTACTCAATCTAATAGACATTGGGGGCACTTATCTTCTGTTAAATTCAAATGATTGCAATGATATACATACGTACTTTTCAGGCAGAAAACCTCAAAAATCCTTTTTTAACATAAAATATGGAATGTAGCAGAGGCACTTTTAGTAAATATTTTAGTATCTGCTATGTCTTTTTCGACTTGTTATAATAGCTATAACTTTCCTCAGAATGGTTCCACGCATAAACCAATTTAAGTATTAACAGGCATATAACTGTAGTACGTTAGAGCTAAACAGCCATAAGATTATTTTGTTCATTTTTCAAGGAAGAAAAACTATGATAATGGAATCAGCTTCAGAGATCCGTATTACTATATCAAATCTCAGCCATCAACAATTAACATCAAATCCAGACTAACTTTTGAAATTTTTCCAAAGAATATTTACATTCTAACAACAGGTAAAACAAGACAGCTGAAAAGGTATCTTTGTGGGTTATCAAAAATTTACTATCTCGTCAGTGCAGTATGATATAAGTGAACTAAAGATCGGTTGCAGCGAATTATTTCCATGATATGAAATGTCGGGTTTAAATTTTTATTTGGTAGTCCTTTTCTACCCTTACCTTAGACTGCAGTAATATAAGACCAAGCAAATCTAAAACGACATTGAGCTTCATCATCCCTATCTTAACATCTAATTAGGAAACACCGCGAGCAGAAGTATTGTTATAATAACATGCGAGAGCACGATAGTCGAGAACGCCAAATCGAACTCCCAGCTACCATAAGTACTCGAAATGAATCTCTGAAAATTAATCTCGTCTTGTTGTATCTCTACAGATCTGCTTGAGTACTTCTCGAATCTACAGGTTCGTTTATCGAGTTTTCTTCCGATGTACAATACAGTAAAATCTCCGATAGCGATCGCCTCCTTAAATAAGATCATCACTACAATATATCAAGCTTTCTGAACAGAATTACGCACATGATTGCGTTCGATTCGATACTACATATCTGACCTTCTTTCAGACGGTCACCTTTCCACAAGAACGGATTTTTTTTGGAACAAAAGGTCGCATTAAGGAAATCTTACTGTATTTAATAACGGGATTCACTCACTTTCTCTAATTCCATTTCGTCTAATGCCATTTCTTCTAATCCCATTTCGTCTAATACCATCTTGTCTAGTTTCAAGGTTATTCTTGAGCACTGATCTTCAGCAGTAAAAAATATTAAATTGTCGTCTGAGCTAAGAATCGACAACCTTGTCTATTCCATTTTGGTAATGCCAATTTATTTAAACTGGAACTTGTCTAATAAGCTACTTTTAGTAACTTACA
>VTPC01090576.1:99805-147929 GCA_011009095.1 Ignelater luminosus
GTCATAAGAATTCTTACGAGATGGAAACCTACAAAACAATGCGTCTACTAAGCTTTTTATTCTAGCACATAAGAACCCAATCAATTTGCCCTTTTTTGGGCCACCGATTCTTAATTCCAATAATTGATATTGAGAGGTTATGGAAGTAAAAACCATTACAGAATGATACTTTCAAGTTACAGTAATTCTTCATTCAGTTTGTACAGATATTCTTAATTATTACGAGTAACATAAGAATGTTCTTGCCCTCCGAGATTGTTTCTGTAATCAAAAAGTAGTTTGGTAATTCGACAGGTACTTCATAAAACACCGCTTTAAAAAATACATTCTTAACATCAAGAGTTACTTTGTGACTTTGACTATAAACTCAAAAACAACTAAAAACACAAAAATAATTTACTATCGCAATAGCTACCGTCTTGATGAAAGGTGATGGAGAAGAGATCCGCTGATTATCAGGATTGTATAGTACGAGGTTGTTGGTAGGATAATCTGATAAATCATGGTATTAAGGATTTACAAGAGGTGAGATTTAAAATCCCGTAAGAAGCCGTTAAACTCAGACCAAGACTACTAAAGCCTGTGCACAGAAAGTAGTCAGAATCCAATAGTTTTTAGTTTTTGATCAGTGAAATTCTTAGTATTCTTTCGGAATGATAAAAGGTACCAAGAGTGACAATCAACAAATACAAAAGATATTGCTTTTGGAAAAACGCATTTTTAGATAGTTGTATGTTTTAGTACTACAGAGGTTTTAGTTTTCTACATTAAACTTGTTTGAAGATCTTCAAAGAGATTTTCCAAAGAAGTTTTGTTGTAATAGATCCAAAGATTGTACCTCATTATAGCTTCTCCAAGTTAGGCATTCAAAAGTGTGGTTTTGTACTAAAATATTCGTCCAATGATACTGATTGATAGGTATTTTTCATTACATACTTTTCACGGAAAGTATTTCTACTTTTGTTTCATTTGGATCAGATGGGTGCTTCCTGTATGATACTACAAATCCTGACTCCTAATTTTGAGCAGTGATTTTACCTCCTGGAAGTGTTTTTCCGCAGATGAAGGAAAAATATGTGTCTCTTACTTTGTGATGTTCTATAACATACCAAAAATCAACATCGAAGGGGCACCTGAAGGGTTTGTAAAAATTACTTTCTAAATTAAACCTGACGTGTAGTGCAAAACTGAATGGCACCATCGTGTTCAGTGTCAAATACCTCTTACAACGCAATGTTGCATTAACTTATTAGAAATGCTATTGTAGAGTGTTATATTTAGTTTTAGTTAGTTTAGTTCTGTTAGAACATACAGGTATTAATTAATTATCAGTTAACGTATGTCACACTCTAAAAGGAGTGCTGTATGATGCATAATATGTTTTATGCCATGATTTCAAAATCTATGCTATTTTTACATGCACTAAAATGATTTTTTAAAGACATTGCCTTTTTAATACCCTGCAGAATTATTTACTCTCACTTTCAAAATGATTTATATTAATGCCCGAGGAACCTATTAAAAAGCAAATAATGTAATTTTTGGAAATATCTACTGCAGTATTATCTGCTTTTCTTATAGAAAATACAATCAATGTTCCGTAACAACTACAAAAAAGAACATAAAGCACGTGCGTTATGGTCTCTCTAATTTACCCTTCACAACCTCTAATTTTTACACCACCTGCCTTTCTTTTGAACGAAGATAAATACCTAAGCATATAGCATATGCACAATAAAACAACCCTATTAAATTTTCAAACACCATAAACTTGAAAAGGAAACTAGTTATGCCTATTTAACATCCAAATAATTATCTATACTATTATTAGTCGAAGTCTACATGTGATGCACATTTAAGAGCCTTTTCTTTATAAAACCTTTTTTAATTAGATCTGAACTCAAACCAAATTAAGGAATTATTCGATACACTAACATTACGTAAAAAAACTTCAAGAAAACTAGGTCACTAAGTTATTTCTATAGCGTTTAAATGCAGCACTTGTTATGTATTAAGAAAGGAATATTTCAATAGAAAGATGGTTCGCAAAAAACTTTTAATAGTCAGATTTATCAGGTTACCTTTGGCCCTTCGTTGCAATATAATAAAATAGTCGGTCTGATTGTGTTATAAATAGTAAAGACACCAGCAGACGTGAGTTTTAGATATTGGCAAAACTAGTAAGGGTAAGGTAAGGGGGTAACACACATCTGCTAGGTAACCCTCCCTTGAAAGAAATTACCACCTGGCAATTGCCACGGTCTGCAAACAAGGGAGAACCGTTCCGACATCTGTTCTTATTGCATATGCTACATACGCTATACTTTACTTATGCGCATATATTCATCGCCCTCTATCTTATTTTTATGGAACTTAACTGTGAAGAACCTTTATCGTTCTTAATTTGCTGAACGGGATTGAAATTTTGGGCACCTTCCAGAGTGACACTTTAACTTAATTTTCTTTTTGTGACTAAATCTTCTTTTACTTAATGTTCATACTGCCGATGCCGTCAGGTCTCATTTGAATCCAGAATTTGATGTTTTAATAATAGATAAGACTCGTGGAAAAATTTTATGATTTGATATTATAAATAATATCAATGTTCTTTAAAAGATTAGTAGCAGCTCATTAATCTTTTTCATTTAGAAAAGTTTTGTTGTTTTATTTCTCCAATCAAGGTCTTAGGACCATTTAAATTTCTATTATATTTAATCATTATCGTGTTTTCTCAAATGTTACAAAAATAATAAAAAATAATTATAGTACAAGTATACAGTTTACGCAAAATGACGCGAACAAAGGAAGCACCTGCTAGAACGAGAGAGCATTTAAAAACAAGAATAAATAACTATTGTAACACACCTCTTATTTCCGGCATCTTCTCATTGGTCTACCTCTCCTTGAAATCAACAAATAGTCATCACGTTAACAAAAGTAAAACTAGAGGTAATAGCCTTAAAATAGAAATGAAGATGAGTATACACCTACTTAATTAATGTGTGTGCCAATCCTGTCGTTATAACAAAAGAACATAAAAGCGCGTGTCACCATCAAGGTTTTCCTAAATCTAAATCTAAACCTTGATGATCTGGTTGGATAAGGTTGTAAGTTTATAATAATTGTTCTGGAAATATCATTATTTAAACAAAAGGTTTTGCAAAAAGGATGTTGCTCATCAGATTTCTCTGTTCTGCTTTTTCCTCTAACATAATACAGTCAGTTTAAAGTGGAAAAAAGGTCGATGACTCTCGCTGTACTTCTGCTTCTCACATATCATTTACATTGATTTAAAATACCATTACCGGACTTACAATTAGTTTTATTATTAGCGAATGGCGTCGTATCGTGCCGTGACAATAAGGTTATGTACTCGCTGACCAGCTACTATGATTCCTGTGCTTTTGTCGAAGAGCATTAGACATTGCTGATAACAATCGACGTTTTTCATAGCAGTTTTTCTATAGCGAATCATTGAGAGTTAATGAATAGTTGTGTATCGGTGTGCATTTCTCTTGTTAAATTTCCTTGTCCTACTTTACAGTAGACAGAGAAACATGAAATTAAATGTTAATTTCACGAAAAAGTTGCATGAAAACCTTCTTCTATTAATTTGAAATCTTAGTTTGCCCATAACTTTTTTATTATAAATTTGAGATTTCTAATATAATTATGTAATGCAAAGTCAACAGGTAACACCAAGCTAGCATAAAATCTTCAAGAAACACATCTGTCGAAAACTGAATCAAAGAATGAGAGAACAGTAGAAATAAAAGAATTGAAAATAAGTAGTAGAACAGTTTGTACTAAATTAGTAAGACACAAAAATAAAAACTAATTTGCCTTACAAAGTAGTATAGTTAATTTGTTAGTTTAATATCTCAAGGCTAAACGTAATAGTAACTGAAATTAACCCAGTGTCCTTTTATTTAAAACGGAAGAGGAAATTTTATATCTACGTCCCTACTATTACGTAGAATAACCAATACAACCAAGAATAATTTTGTAACAATAGTAGTATTGATCTTAATAACTCACATTGTGTGAAATCAAATATTTCATCGTTCATTACTGTCGCACATTTTTCTAGAGCACATTCAAATTCAAAGCGCTATCGTTAAAATACTTCGTTATCTGTCTAACATGAATGCTCGTCCTTAAACGTGAAGATCCCTAAACAAATATTAAGAATTTATTATGTACATTCTTCGAGGTCACAACACAAAGCAGGAGACGAAGAGGGCTTACTGATTTACACAGAAGAATAAACTGAAACATTACCTAGTTGTACACGTCAACCATAGAACTCCTGATCTTAATTGATAACAAATATACAAGTTATGGCCGTTCTAATTTATATCTTACTGATTAAAATATTAACCTTCTGCAGAATCTACTTGCTTTGAACCAAAGCTTGTCTTTCATTTTGTCCTTTGATTTGCTCAAAATACTTGTAATTCTAAAATAGGATCAAATCTATATCCGGCAATAGAATATATGGTGCCTACGACATAATTTCTTAAGACGCCTTCATATGGTAAACAGAATGATGCATGGTACGTTTAATGTCAGTTTCAGCTGTCGTGTTGGTCATTGTACCTGATAACTTTTCAAAGCAAATCCTTCCCATGAAATCCCTAGGGAAATGTCTTTAACAGGATTCCTAAATTTTCGAGTATATTGCAATATAAAAAATTTTGCACTCTCGAAAAAATCATTTATGGGTAAGAAAGCAGGAAAATCATTTTGCCAGTAGCACCTTATCCTTGTGGAATGTCTCTTTGGTGAAAATTAGGACACTGCTTGGTAAAATCGCATTAAAGAAAAAGTGATGAAGCTGTAGTTACTCCATGGGTCTGCAGTGTTTCTGATATCATCTACAATCTACCATTGCTTTAGAATTTAGATGATACCACGGTAACATATTGTACTTCACTACAGCAACCCGTACAATAAAGATTGACAACATGTTTTCGATAGAGACTCTTGGTATTTTATCTACTTAATAGTGAGAAGCGCAAAAAAGTCTCTGTATTCAAAGAGCTGATTTATACTATTTGCAGAATTAGCACATTGAAATCATTGGAAATAGTTATTTAGTTCCTTAACTATGCTTTACATTGAGATATTATCCACCCGAATCTTAAGTATGTTAACAGATTTGTCCAGTAACAATCTTCTCTGTCGTCCATGCTATGATCAGAGTTATTAGCTATCTCAAAGGCTTTTTCTTGCTTAATTTAACAATACTGTTTTAAATCCACAATTTAACATTGGACATAGAGAGGCAGAATCACAGACGATAATGCCCTTCTCTAACATTACCAAAAATCTGTTGCTTTCCTTACAGACTCAAGATGTGTGGTTCGTTATCTCAAAGGACAACCAAACATATCACCAAACAAATGGCAATCTGAACAAGTCAAGATTTTTATTGACCACCTCTCACTTGAATTAAGTAATTAATTTCTTACTCCCAGTTGATTCATTTAATAGGCAACCTGTACTCTAATAAACACTTGACTCAAAAAATTTAATTTAGAAGCGCTTCTTTACAGTCTCAGTGTTTTGCTTATAGCACTGTCACTGCAGTTATTTGTAATATTTCTTTATTTAATATCAAGAAAAAGGGAAAATTCTAAGATATCTCTGAGCAACCTTCTCAATGTTTCCATTCGGAATGGAGTAAAGATAGTTTCAAGAAATCGATAGAAGATAAGTACAGTTTCGATTTTTTAAATTAGGCATTACTTTGTCTAAGACATTCTGAAAAATAGATGAAACTAGTAAATTAGAAAAGTCAAGAAATTGAAGACAAATCAGATTTTGTGAAATCTTTGTGAACAGCGCTAATTATGTCATCTTTGAACTAACGTAATTACCAAATGGGGAGGATAAATTCTGCCATAGACACGTTCCACTGGACAAAACGCGAAATAAATTAAGAAAATCAAGTAAGTAAGCTCAATTCTCATTAATAATCTTAGAAAATAATTGTATGGAAACGGTGGTGTAAACGAAGAGGCTTCAGAGATGTTTCTCCTACATGCGAATCAGAATTCTTGTACTAATTGCAAGAAAGATAAGTAATAGCTATAAGTGCGCAAAACATTATGATTGGCATAAAAGTTAGTTGTGAATTTGAAAAAGTTTTGCCCACTGGGGAACTAATCTTCTGGCAAAGTATATCTTTGCACCATACATGAAATATTTTAAAGACAAAACGATGGATTTCCTAAACACTATGCCAAAAAATTTCCCAAATTAGCAGTTCATTGCATCTTAGACAGTTTAAGTTCAGGATTTGAACGTTGCGCTGGACTATACAACTAAAAGCGGATAACGGAAGAGGTAATCTTGGCATGGTTTTCAAATTGCAAAGTCTTTTATACAGTTGGAAGGATCTGGTCGACCAAAAGTTCAAAATCACTATTCGCTTATTATAATTTATTCATTTCTCAGTTTTCGTATGTCGAAAATTTCTTTGCGCAACATACTCGTATTACTTACTTATGAAATAAAATCACTTCAAAGTCTCTTTATCAGTTCTTCTAAACAATTAGTAAATTTCAAATTTATTTAGTTACAATTTAACATTAAATGGATTTTGGACATTTTAATAAAAATGAATAAAGGACAGTAATTACTCTCTTTATAGGAATTGGGTCTTTGCAACATGCATGGTATTGGTAGGATTTTCAGTTGCATGAAAAATCACTAGTTTTGTGTTCTCTTAATTTCTTTTATACGCATTTTAGTTTTTTATGTAAATATTTTTGTGTTTATTTATTTTATATTATTCACTAAAGCATTACAAGATTAAAAATTAATTAGAATTTTAAATTGCAACACGTGATAAAGGTTTCACGAGGAAAATATAGAATTAAAAGGAAAATTATGTAACACAACACAGTTACACAATAATAAAAAGGCAATTTAATTGAGATATTAACAAAGAAATTAATCCGTTAGTCGGTTTATTGATTTTTATTTTATTCAATAATTTAATAATTATAATCAGCTTGTTGAAACTTTCTGTAAGCCAACTTACATAAAATTTAATTGAATTAGAATTAAAATTTTTTGCACATTTTATTTACTAACGATCAGCTTTAAATATTTTAAAAAGTAGAAAGCGTATACGTGAACCGAAAAATTTGAATCCATGAATTACCCCAGCTAAGCAAATTCAACAATGAGTGACACTTTAAAATTAGCTATGAGAAATGAAAATTGAAAACTGGCAGCTCTGTAGCAGAAACAGACATTATGTGTTGAGGCACAAAAAGCAACCTAATCAAAATTAGATGTGGGATATACGTGTATACCTGCAAAGGTAGATAAAATTCAATACTTTATAACACACCAGCTTTAAAACAAGGGTGGGCATGCTGTATAACTGGGAATAATTATTTTTTAATCCAGGAATTTTTAATTAAGAAATTAACTACGATACAACGTTAAAGTAGATAGAAAAACATTTACTGGGACGTGTTTTGAGTATGATAATATTCAAATTAAAATGAGACACAAGTAGGTAAAAAGATGCAAATTTCCTGTATGTATAGGAGAGGACAGGAAGTACGCTACGATGGAGACAGCATCAGGATGTTCTAAGTAATGCAAGGATGAAAAAGTATTATTTTATGTTTATTATTGTGAAATAATAATGGCGGTAGAAATTGAAATGACCTCGGCGCCCGGCGATAATTACCATTTTCTACTATGTGTGCTTATTATTTAAGAATATAAATTGAGGTAATGTAATTATTGTAGGCTTAATAATAAATCTAGAGATTACAATTTCATAATTGGTTTAAAAACCAATAGAATTTATCTGAAGGAAGAACTAATAAGGAAAGTTTCTTAGAGCGACTTTATGCACCGCCTACTGTCACGCAAGGTAAGTCACCAATGATATTAAGAATAGGTGGACCAATGGTTGTTGAATATTATTGTTGACCAATATAAATAATAAACTTAAATTGTAGATTTATTTTCAGATTTCACTTTAAAGACTAATTTGTTTACTTAATCAAATATATCGTTAAATTGTAGCATACCTCTTTCATTTGCAAATATGTAAAATCTTTGCAAAAGTGTCAGTACTCTGAAGGCTAAATAGATTCTTAATCACTTTTAGTTACAGGAAAATTGCTTTTCGTGAACACATTAACTATCTTAATGCTTTTTATGTTATATTCGTTTTGGTTTTCCCATTAATGAAATCATCGATCAATTTCACATCCTAAACGGAAAACCTTATCTCATTCTCTTATTTTTTTAACTTACGGGGTATATTCCAAAGTGGTAAGTATAGTAATGTTCATTACATTTTATATTTCTAAATTTAGGAATCCAGTAATAGGTTTTTAATTACTCTTGACAATACTGTAAATATCTAGAAATAACAATTTATCATCAATCAAACAACAACTTAATTTTCCAACTTCCATCCAATTTAATTTATTTCAAAAAGCCTATCAATTGCAAGCCAATATTTCACTTACCTTACAATATGACAAATTTAGCATCAGACTTGCAATGCAATCTAATTACAAAATCGGCTTTTGTTTGATTTTTTTATAATTTCTAGATCGTTTTCAAAATTATCAATAACCAAAGAAATAGATTCAGTAAATGGATATTTTATAAAAACACATAATAAATTACTGACATGAGGAAGAGAAGTTAGTTTATAATTTTGTTGCTCCTAACGAACGAATTGTACAGCAAATTGCAAACAACAGAAAGTTTATTGTTTTTCAAATCGTTTATGTTTTTGTTTAGCCATCCAATACCATGCTGTGCTATACTGGAACGCAGACCTTTTTCCATTTCTCTTCATTATGTAGTGAATAATAAATACAGCTTCCGCCTTCTGAATCTGCGTGGGTATATATGTTTTGAATGCCCCCAAAACGTGTTTTTCCATGATATAAAGTTTTCTGTTAATATGATGTTAGCACGTCCAAAACAACTTGGTATGTACAAATATGCAAAATGGTAGCGTTATGTACAGATGAATATTTAAATTACTTAAGACGCCAATGCAAGAAAGGCAGTAGTCACCAGATCAAAAATACTTGAGTTTTACTTGTAAATGACAGCAAAGAAGTGTTTATATTTACAATCCAAAAAGATATGTGAAGCCAGGGCCGTAGGCAAGAATTCTTTTGGGAGGATGTCATGGTAAGGTTTTTAGAAGATCTCTAATGATGTCTTCCCATTTAGATGTAAAGTGTCCTAACAGTTGCAAATGCTTTTGAGATTTTACCTCAAGCAAGACAAAACTATTCTAAATGGATAGCTTCCAGTTAGTTTTGTTAGAACCAGAAATAGTCAAGCTCAAGACTAAATATGCAATTTTATTTGAATTCTAATCTACGTCATTTTGTATGTTCAGCAATTTAGCTACAGAATTCAACTTAAAGCTAAATAACCTTACAAGTATTTCCTCGAATTCTGCCATTCTCAAGAAAACATTTTAACAAAAATATACCAAGGACGCTACTTAGAAACCTAAAAAAGTATAAGTGCGCCTAAGAACACGTCCAGATTCTTGTTTCCTTCTTGAGTATCTTTATAAAACTTCCCACTCTACATTTATCTGATTGCGAGTGGAACAAAGACAAACATATCAGTAAAGATTGTTATTTCCAGAGTAGGACTAGAGAGTAAGGGCCCACGGAGATATCAGAAACATGAAGGCACTAACTAATATTTAATTAATACAGAAACAAAGCTTTAGGATATTGGGTTTAAGAAGTTTTTATATAAAGTTCTTTTGCTTCCTAGAAACCACATAGACCAAAGGCTCACTGAAAAATAAATAATAAAAATTGAAGAAAAACAGAGAAACTCATATAACATTTTGAGACATTGGAACGAAAACATTTTTTGCAGATTCAGTCTTTCCAAAAGTTTCTTGAACCAAGAAGAACGAACGTTAACGACTCATTCTTGTTCTTCTGTATACATTTCAAGGAGTCAGTCTCAATAATCAATTCGTCGAGTGACGCATGTAAACGATCTCACAGACTTAAGTAGTCTTCCATGTTGAGAAAATAGGTCATACTTATAGGAACACAAAAAGACTTGAAGCTTATGACTTAGAAAGAACATGAAATGGTCTTGTTGATATTCTTTGCTAAAGCACTACTAAAGGACATTGTTTTGCATATTTTAGTTAAGGCTTAACAATAAAAACTCAGGTATCTGATAAAGAAGAATTAAGAAAATGAAGGAGGATGCGCAATAATCTTTCATGAGTTTTCCCAATATGGGCACTGTAAGCAGACCTCCATATTATTGTTTGGATTCCGTAACTATTATCTGAAATGAACCCTGTCATTTAACTTAGGTATTTAAGATAAACATTTTACAACTCAAAATTTAGTGCTTGCAAAAACCTTTCTACTATTTGGATGTCATTTAAATTAAATTCTGTACAAAAACATGCGATAGTATGGTACTTCCAATGTACAATATTCATCATGATGTATAGCTTGGCGTTGGTTATAAAGAAAACAAAGGCTGCTTGATGATTATATTAATCCATTTCGTCTTTTTTGCCAGTTTCAAGAACGAATATTAGAGTTAGCATCAGAAAGATTGTGGTGAAAATATTTTGCTGTTCTCAAAATTCCCACAATGTCAGAAATTGTTATAAAAATAAATCAAGAGAAATCAGGCAGCTCTTTCGTTTTTGATGTGACTTTAATTTATTTCTCAAGTTGGAACAAGAAGAAAGATATAAATGATGCTATTATCAAAAATAGGAGGGAAGAGTTCTTCCAGGGCTAAGTATGTGCAGTAGATGTTGCAAAGCCTTCACACTCTTTCAGTACATTTTCTGCTTGCTTGTAGGTTTTTGTATGTTAAAAAGGACATTCCACAAAATGAAGTTGATGTTCGCTTTAGAAACAAAGGAAAATATATTTTTCGAGATATTGATCATAAAATTAAAAAGAAACGTTTTTTCCTTTCTTTTAATAAACCTAAAGAATAAATAAATCTGAAGGATAATATCAAAATGAAATTAAAGTAAACATGGACAAAAAACTTTAATACAATTAGTAGTAATATGTATTGCTTTTAGAATTCATCCATAAAGTGCTGAGTGTATTACCGATAAAGTAATATAGAAGATTAGGAAAAAAGAAAAAATGTTCAATTTTATCTACAAAAAAATCCCCTAATTGCGTTGAAAGTCTTTTCCCTAAGTACGTGCTTATTATTCTTTTCGTTTACTAATGTTATATAGTTATCCTTTATTGACCTCTACATAAGGTCTAATCTTCTTTATTAATTGTATATAGAAAACAATTTAATCAACACATTTTTTCCGCTTCCGCCCCTACACATTATCAGTTAAACCTTGTTCAGACGTTCTCTGATTCATTTCTTTTGATTAGTTTTTATCTGTTATCTTTTAAGTAAGTTTCCTTTTTTATGTGTAATTACTTCCTTCTTGCACAGTTTTCATGTAAGATAGCGCAAACATTTATGTGGGTTTGGATTTATCTTTTAGAAAACTATAAATAAGACTATTCCCTTATTTCAAGATTACCAGAGAAAACTTCAAACGAATACTTAAATTTTTTTTAAATATCAAACAATCGCATTTATTCAGTAAAAAATCTGAAATGAACTTTCTTTAATTTTCTTTCTCAAATTATACGAAAAATGGGTCTAAGTGTTTTAAATTTAATACAGAGAAAAGGAGGGAAATTAAAATACGATCAAGAAGTGACCGCAAAATCTTAATTAGTACTTCTTGTACGGTTCGCTTTTGATTTTTCCAAGTTCAAAAGAGAATCAAAGTACACACAAGTCTGCTTTTCTAGAGAAACATATTTTATAATCCTCAAGGATCTTTCCTTTTCGTCTTTGTAGCTTTGTCTCTGCAATTAAGATTAATTGCTGAGTAGTACTAAGAAAATTAGAACGAACGTTTTTATAGCAACATAAAGATGTCTCAAAGGCTTTTTCTTGTTATTATACCTGCACAAAAAATTATTTTCACGATGCTAAGATTCATTAAAGTAATTATGTGGATGAAAAGAAAAGGTAAGAAATATATTTCTTGAAAGTAAGTGTTTTCTTAGTTGTTATAAGAATAAGATGTATCTTCAATGAATGTGGTAGAGAGGTGTTATGGTATTTTTTAAAAAGCTATCTTTTCATGAATTCGGCAGTGACATTCGAAGATCAGGAAATGACATGAAGTTCAAGACACAGAGTATCGTAAACGCGTAAAGTGGGTTTGCCGTCTAACACTTAACTGGGAAAAACAAAGAGAAATAGGAGGAAGACGGATCCCTAAATCACACCGCAAGAAATTTCGATGAAAAAGACATAGGTATTTCAGGAACTATTTTTGCAGCTATAAACTAGAAACAATATTCAGGCACGTAATTTATCTTTAATTTGTTTCCTGTATATTAAAATAAATATTTTTTAGAAATGTTTCTTCTTACCTTTATTTGGAAGGGAGGGTTGTTGTTGTCCAGTTGTAGTCCATTTACTTAGTCTGGAAATAAAATTAATAATTTTTATTTATTATTATTATTATTATTACCTAAATAAATTTATTTCGAATACATGCATTAATGAAACTTATTCTTAATCCTCATAACATCATAGAAGTAGATTTTGATAAATCTGGATTATAATAATCGAATTTCACTTTTAAAGCGTAAAATTTTTGTAATAACCAAAGTAGGCTATATCCCCCGCCTTATTAAAATTGTATGTATAATTTAGAAAATGTTTATTTTATCGATTTATTTAGTTATTTATTTAAAGCTAGAATAGTGTTTATGATTATGACGTGTCGAAGTATCTTATACTCATTTCCATTGTATATTTTTTTCAGTCACAAGGCAATCATTATACTCATTTAAATTGCATTCATTCACGGTTTAATCATATCTGAAAATGATTTTTTTTCAAATTTTTGCAGGTTCATAATTTGCTTTGTACCATAGATGTTATTACAGATACGAGAGCTAACTTCTTTTTAATGCAAATTTTGGCCGGTCATGAACAGAAAATCGTTTTATTGTCAGAATAGAAATTGCGAATACTTCCTGTAGATTGGTCATCATAAAACAAGCAAATGATTGTTTGGATACCAGAAAAGATAATCGAAAACGAAATGACATTAAGAAGAAAATTTCGAAACACGAGATTGTTTCAGGTGATAGGCTGAGTATATAGTTGGCATAATTGTTTGTCATTATCTTTATAATGCTTGTTTGTAAGAAATTTTCATTTTATTTAAAACATTCCTCTATAATTAAATTAAGTCATTTGGCTTGCACGTACAGAATAAACCAAGAAATTGATATCCCATTTAACACGAATAATTCTTTGAGTCATATATTAATTTGCATATTAGTTGCAATATTTATAAATATATTCGGAAAATTTTATTTATGAGATACTCTAGTTAAAAGTTTTATAAATAATTTGGATACTTTAGGAAATTTACAGTCTGGCTCATTTCCCTTATTACACCCCAATTTGTGAACTAAAAATACAGCATGCTAAGATCTGTAATGCGATAGTAGGTAAATTTTTTTCATAATTGCATAGGACAATGTTGTAACCTTGAGTTAAAATGTTATATAGTCAACATTATTATGCTTTCCTCTTTTTTTATTTACATTCTCACTAAATGATTGCATATTAAATAATTAAACACGATGTTTTAACTTCTAACGCTCTTCCCTATATTAATTTTATTTTATTTTCTACAAAAATCAAGAAAGCCGTAAAACCGTTTGATATTTTTTTTATTAGAACTGTAAACAATTGATTCAAGTTACTTCTTAGTATTGAAACCAAAATAAATCGACGCCCTCCTAGAACGCCCCTACTAAAGGGATTTTATTTCTTAGCAAGATAAGAGAACGCCCACCGTATCTTGTTTCTTTTATCGTTATGAAACGTATTTCCCTGACTTATTTTCTCTTGTTTTATCAGTCCTGAATAATATTGCAATTATCATGTTTTAATGTTGCTTGATATTAAAAATGAGGAAACCACCGTGTCCAGACTTAACCCACTTTTTTAATCACTTATTCCATATTTAACATAAAGAAGTACACGCATGACACTCTTTTATTCTAGTAAACCGACACTTGAAGGATTTCCCTTCGTTGCCCGCATTCAAATTTAAATTTCTAATTTTATTTGATCAATACTAAACTATAACCTTTTTAGATTTCTAGGAGCGTTTCAAGTGTTAATTTATAACTTCCCACGGTCTTTAAAAATACTACGTGTCAGAGTTAGAAAATTGAAAATTATTGCGGATAAAAAAAGTTCTGTATTGATTTTTGAAAAAATCGCTAATAATTTATATTATAGCAAGATACAATCAAGTGCTATTAATGTATTGTTTAGGGGTAGTTGCGTGTGCGCGTGGTGTAGAGGGCGCGAGCTATTTCCGATCCGGAAATGGTTACCGGTAATTGCAAGTAATGCCACGTGGAACAGTTTGCAATGCATTCGATTATTATAAAATATTTCTTTTTGAAAGCTACGGTGCATAATGTATAGATGACCGAAAAGTGTTCCAATCTACTAAAATCAATTACAATTTTTTTTATAATCCGCGATCATTATATACATATCTCCCTTACACTGATAATAATGATTTTAAACAAGATTTTAGCTTGAATAGCTTAATTAGATCATATCCGATCGAGCTAATTTAATTTTTGAAAGCTTTAAAATGTTAAGTGAACCTTCACTGATTTTAAAAAAGTCACGCACCGGAAAAAGGTTTTGAAAACCTCAGTTCTCATCTTTTTAGCTCAAGCCAAACTTAATAATCTTTATTTACAGGTTAACAGGTAACATTTAAAATGGCAATCCCCTCTTAGTGCTAAAGAAAAATAAATAAATAAAAATATACCGCTAGTGGTTAGGCAACACATGTAACAACTTGAAGAAGAAGTTTTTCTATTTGCTACTGTAAGATTCTAATCTACTCACACTAAACCTAATATAAACTGAGCTTTGCAGATCCCAATTTAAAAAAAATCATTCGTCACATAAAACTGTCAACAATTATCAATAGCTCTAAAAACACGTGACAATACCACGTGGTAAACACGTGTACTGACGCGTAACATTAAATGAACAATGTTGTGGTCGACCGCAATTAACCATAATGTGTAAACTAGTGACCAAATTATGTACATTTAGGGGTGGGGGTGGGGTAGTGTCATTGAATCACTGTGTCGATTGATATTGCATGTGTAGTGAAATACATTAGCGTATAATCCGAGTTTAATGAGGCACAGGTGGGGTAAAATCTATAATATATATGTAGAAAGTTCAGATCTTCCTCAACTAGTTTATACAAAGTAGCCAACCAGATTCAAGGAATTGTATAGTATCAGTTGTAACTATTAAGACTGTTAATTCGCAAAAGTGATCAAAAAGCTAGTTATTTTGAGTGTTTCCATTAAATTCGTATAAAATGTAATTGATAGGTGAGCACATTATAAACACAGAATACAATAATTGATAATCGCGTTAGATAAATTGGGTTGTACAAACCACAAAAAAAACTTAATTAGGTCAACCAATAAAGGGGTTAATTATTAAATACAATATCGGATTCGATTGCATTAATATTCACACATATTTGACACTGACCTACCCTATATGCATCATACAAATATAGTCATATAGTATAATCAATACTAGTAATATGCACCCCCTATTTAAATGACGTAAAAGAATTACTATTATACGCATTGTAAATTGGGGTTATTAAACCTAAAACCCAAATAATTTTATTTGTTTCAACTCATGTGTTGTTGCCCGAGTTTTAATTATAGTCGGAGTCATTTCCAATAAAACTTGCACTATTGAAGATTTTGAGAGGAAGTTTTTTCTAAATGTTTTTTATAATCGTTTCCAAAAAAAATTGAAACAAAAAATATTTTAAGATTTTAATCTCGTTGCGCTTCGCTGATTACCCCTTTTTGGTACAAAATGTAACAAACAACAATGCTGCTTATACAACCACACTCTCTATGACCCCACTGGGGTTGCCTAACCTTCTTTATTTTTTTATGTAAATTTAATTTAAATCTAAAAAAACATTAGAATTACATCTATAACTTTTTTGAACTAAACTATGTATTGGCAAGCTATTTAAATCAAGTGTAGATTGTAAAAGATTCGGCAGCAAGTAAATTTAGCATTTGTATACCATGCCTGAAAGGATATAAAATATCTTTTGATAAGGGCTTGTTTCCAGGAAATTGTACAAATGTGGTATTACAAAAATTCCCGATATTATCAAATCATTGCTAGACACATTTTGATGTAACTATTCATAGACAAAAATAGAGATTTCAGACATCACTTTCTCAAAAAGGGACAAAATAATGATTAACTTGTATGAGAAAATCAGAAGATCCAATTTGCAAAACTCGTTGAAAATAACTATATAAGATTTCAAAAGTAATGAGACATAAAGAAGCAAATAAGGCAGACAAAGGAATCAGCTACGAATTACATTCAAGTTTTGTATTTCGTGATTGGCAACAAAAGGTTCTTTCATGAAACTATGTTTGTTTTGCAAGATGAATAAGTCCAAATTCTCAAAATATTATTTTTAATAATTCTTTACATGTAGAATTTTGCAGATAGAGGTTTAGATCAAAACAAACCTTTTGCAAAACATAAATAATAAAGATTAATTATTTTGCAAAATTAGCAAGGAATAACTCTTACACTATACCGGATGATGGGTGTACACAATATGATAATTTTGTATCAAAAAGTCTACGTACGTGCTTTTTTGCATTAAATTATAATTATGTTTATATTAACACACTTTTGTGAATAGTTCACGTATGCACTAAACTGCAAAATACGCAACTAACTACGAGATGTTCAAAAACAAAGGTCCTCCAAGCTAACCCCCTAAGTTTAGGCAACCAATAGCACCATGAAGAATTTAATTCTTGTGTTGACTTCTATCAATTATCATCACGTTCATTGTTCTATTATTGACGCAAAGCCTGAATGCAAAAATTATTTTTGAAAACATTGACCTACACGTGTAGACATGGATAATTACAGATATATTTAGACTTGTCAACAACTAAAAAACACTTTTAGCAGCAATTTATTTCTAAACCTACGATAAAAATCTAACAATTTTTTTGATGAAATCTTTCTTTTGCTATCTCGATAAATAAATCTCTTAAATTGTTTAAAAATAATTTTTGCTATCAGCATCTTAGCTAAATACATAAAAATTCGTTACTGCCACGTCATGCACTATTTCTAAATGGTTTTGATTTTCTTTAAAATAAACACAAATATTTTCTAACTCACTTTTCTAAAACATGATTTAAATTTTATTAGTTCTGTTAGCTATGCAACCCATATCTCAACTATTCTTGTTTTTACCCTACCGCCAGGACAAGTACTAGTTGAATATAATAATGAAGAGTGAAAACAAGTTGATTTCGACCCTTATGTCACATGTATGTTCAAGTCTTGCACACTGAAAATAAAAGCCATTGTATTCATTGATTTAACGTACTTTATTCTACCCCGAAAAGCATTTATGCTTATACACTCTTTACGGTTTGATCAGTCTATGTTGAGATTTTATCCGGCGAGGACGCGGCAAATAATTCTTAGGTAAGAAACATTATTATTTTAATTATATTAATGAATTTAATTTTGAAATAAGAGTCACTAGATTATTTGAAGTATAATTTCTAGTTGTGTTTCTAGGTTAGAAAATTTGAGTGATAGAAAAATAAAATTAATTCCACTTTGGGTACAACTAACCAAGAAAATTGTTTTACAGCAAACAAATTCAAAAAAACCAAGATGAAGAAATTTCTAAATAAAACTCAATCGGTAACATAAATATTTGAGAACTTTCTGGAAAGGTAAGAATTCAAAATTAATTTCTCAGAATATTCCTCTTTCTAATACGTCTCTGATTTTTTAGAAATCCCTTCCGAATGAATAATGAATTAATCAACAGGGTTGCTTTAAGATCTTATCCAATCTTCAAATTTCTTAAACGTCTTAATTTGTATTGAAACTCTTTAATCCAAGAATGAACTTAAGGTAATGTTTGTTATCTATATTTCTTATCATTGGAAATTTTAAGATAAAGGTGGTGGGTAAGAAATAAAAATTTCATTAAAAATAAAGTCACTTTAATTTGCAAATCAACAAAAATAAAATTTCACGTCACATAAAGCATTTAAGAATTCAAAATTTACCTTTAAGATTAAGATTAAATAATCCATCTTAAATTCAAGAACACTTCTATTATATTATAATGTTAAGAGTTTTTGAATATTGTTAATAAAGATATTATTTTCTTCATAAATATTATCATATAGTAACTGTCTTTTAATATTATTATGATTTGAATACAGAGAGATGAAGCAGCACGAACAACTAAGTCCCACTGAAAGACGTCAAAGTTCACAAGTCCGAATATCTACAAAGTCCTATCGCGACTGACGACGACGCCGAGCGTCGGGAATAAGAGCGTCTGTATCCTGCGCAGGACAAGTCCTTACACCACGAAGGATACCGAAGGAGTGAAGGCGCCAAGCTAAGACATGGGTATAAGGCGCTCCTTTGGGGAAAGACGACGGCGCCGTTGCACGTCGCCCGCCGACGACTGGCACAAGACGTCGCAGGAGAGCGTCGCGCGCCGGCGTCGCTCCCCACCCCTCCGACACGCCTCCGGAGGGGAGGAGGACGGTAATTAAGAGATATTTTTAAGTATCTTCTAAGATTTTTTAAGACTACCCCATTTTCAAATTCTGAAATTCCCTTTTGCGCAATTTTGCGTTGTAAATGTTTTGTGAACGCTTTTAAGTATGCAGGTTCTGAACAAGATTCAAAGGATAAAAACTAAATTAAAAATAATTTATGTTAGGTCTTTGTTTATTTAATATTTTCCCATTCGGGGGGCTTTACTAGATTCTCTTCATTCAAAAACAAAGCTGATTAACTTGGTTGCGTGTATGTGTGAAGCAAATGGTTTTTTTAACACACCGAACCTGTTACTTGTTTGTAAATAAAACTGCGGGTTTTTTCAAAAAAAGTGTTTATTTAGCTTTTTGTGCTTGGTTAGCATTTGTTTTTTCTAGTCGAGCTTTTTGGGAAATCTGTTTGTAATAATTGGCATTTCAAAAAAAGAGTTAAATCTAAAAAATCCATTGAAAGCATAACGTAAAGAAAATAAATTTCAAGCTTATAATTACCAATAACTCTTTGTAATCGTGAAAGCTCGAAAATTGAGCTTTCCACTCAAAATATTACAATAACACAAGACTCGTGTCGAAATTATTCGGTGAGTCCAAAAAGCGTTGTTAACAAAAGAAAAATAATTAAATAGAACAAAAAGATGCCAATCAGTGTTCAAAATTAAAAATCAAGATTGATCAAAGTTCATTTAGAAATTAAAGCGATTCGATGAAATTTGAAAGAGCTCACAATGGCTTAATAATCGCTCGTTGTGTGCGACTCAATCGTATATGTGATCAAAAATGGATTGCAATCAATTCGATCCCCCCACCCTTTTCCGTATACACGACCAACTTTCATTTTTCTCATTGTACGATTTTTACCTGACCTCGCGATGCAAAAAAAAATGCTCCATATAAACACAAAAGTGCGCGCTTCGACGATCCTTGATTGGAAAACTTTTCGAAACACATGCTGTCGACAAAAATTATATTAACGGGAAAATTTACCAGTTTTCTCATGAGGAGATTTTAAAATTATTATTGTTTATTTTGATGTAAATAAAGCTTATGATTTGAACAGCACGTTGCGCGGAATTGTAGGAAAGGGTGAAAGCCCAGAGACGCAGAAAAGTTCGGCGGACATCGAACGGTCAACGGCCGGGAAAGCTAAGAGGAAATCTACCCTGCTTGACCATTAAGATTCACTAGAATCTTTTAATTTTCATGCAATATGGGATAAATTTAAATACTACTTAATATTGTTTTCTTTAATATTGTCTACTATTTTTTTAATTTATTGTCTTGATTTTTCCAACAAAGAAAATGTAAATCTTGCTAACTTAGAAATGAAACAATGAAATTTTCTGATTAATCAAATTTCTATTTTACTTTATTAACTGTTTAAAAGTAAATTATATAAATCTTTGTAAAATTTATGCTCAACAGTACTAAAAAAAGGAAAAACTTCTACTTTGGTATAAATAAACTAGGGATTAACTACACGTTTAAGCAAACTCACAGTGAGAAATCTAGACTTAAATTAATTTGTTAAATGTACATTAGATAGTGTAAAGTAAAATCTCTTGACACATAGAATTTCTATAGAGCTCCATTTCCACATGCGGAATTTTTTAAAAGCTGCTATTTACATTTCTGAATATTCCTCTTAATATAATAAAAACACTTCACCGATATGACTGATCTTCAACTTTGCAGCAGATGATTAATTATTCAGAAAAATTATCTTCTAATTATTTTCTTTGTTGCCAATTTATATTTGTTAATATTTCTGTCGTATAAAACTTTATCACACTTTTTTTTAATAACTCCGATTGTACCGCTCACTAATGTTTACAAGACACATCTCAAATTAAACATACCTAAAGACATCATAAAAATCGTTTTCCAGATTGGCACCACGGAATGAATCCAAAATTCATGCAGTAATATGGAAGGAAGGAAAAAACTTCTTACCTTACGTTAATACTTAAAATTTAAAAAGGCGCACACAGTTACTTTAGGAATCAACACACTTGGGGGACATGGTAGAGAATGCGCGTCTTCAGCCACACTATCAGCCCTTATCGCGGAGTGGGGGGACGCATGAGCAACGCCGCGACGCTAAGGATGCCGACTGCTGGCGCCCCAGAATCCTGTGACGGCGTAGCGAACTACACTGAAAACGACTGGAGGATGGGAAGATCCGGGTGCGTGCCGGATGAGGCAGGAGAAAGCGTTCATGCGAGCTTTCGGTTACAGGTCGAAAGCACTCTCTCTCTGATGCTACTACTCTGTGGGTTTTGATGATTCCTATTTGTCCCGATATCACGCAACATTTGCGGGTACTTTTTATACATATAATTAAATTTTAGTACTTTGAGGGATGTTGAAGTAAATAAAATTTCCTTTTTCGTGGGATTATTTTGATTTAACATTTGGCAAAAATTATTTTTGCAGGTGTATCACATGTGGAGTAACAAATTGGGAATTTTCTGTACAACACTTAATGGGTATTAACTTTTAAGAGGATAATTATTATCTTTTATTAACTATCTATATAAATTATTTCATTACAACCTGCATCCAAAGCCAAAAATTAGAAGGGAAGATTGCATATACTATAGCTACGAAAGTTTCAGTTCTCTTTTCCCCAATATACAAATAACAGCAGAAACAAAGAATTTAACAAGAAGAAGCTTGTCCTACAGTTCTTAGGATTCACGTCAGGCTAAAAATACGCAACATGCTTACGCCAATTTAAATCTTCAAATAAATATTATCGCAATCTCTTAATTAGTAAAATGTATAAATTGCAGACAATTGAATCATATAGTCGAAAAGTGTATATTTCTAAATTTTAAAGCTGCCAGCATTCAATGTGGCATTGGTATCTTATTCTTATCCTACTTACTTAAATTGCTAATCTTAATTACGTATTTATTATTATTAGTTAAAGTATGACTGCCGATTCAAAGGGCATTTTTTTATAAGGACAACCGCTTGCCTAACATTATAGCAAAACAGTTGGTGTAAAACAGAAGAGGAAAATATAAAATTTTGTTGATTCGTTTTCTTTTGAATCATTTTCAGAAATTGAAATTAATTTAGTAGATACGACTTAAAAAAATTCCATTGCGGTTATAAATAGCGTGTACTTCTTTGGTTAACATGGTTATGCAATTCAATTTTACGAATTCCTTAGAAAATCTATAGCAAACCAATACGCTTTTTGATAAACGACTCGCTTCTTTTCCTAAATCTTCCTTGAATATAATGAGGTAGGAAATGTAGAAATTTCCACGGTGGAAATATATCTTTAAGATTTTAATTTGCTAAGTGCTTTATGTCCTTCTACATGTTCGAGAAAAATAAATAATTAAATAAATACCAAGGGAGGCCATCTGGTAAGACTGCATAGTAGACAATTGCTCACTGTCTATAATTCACTTAGATACTGTACAAGGCTTGACCATTTCGTATGTTTTCGAAATGGTCACTTTAATGGTTCTACATTAAATTAACTACGGAGTATGTCATTGTCCAATTTCATGTGGCCACATAAATTAGGTGATTTATAGTTTTGTGGTTGGTATTCAATTTATTTTGTATTTTCTTAATAAATTTCCGAAACGAAACTATTGACGTAAACAACTATCTTGAGACACGTAAGACAAAATTCTTTTAGAAAAATCTGGGCAGTTGTTTTTATTTCTTTACTTAATATAACTTGCGCTACTCCTCAGCGCGTACGTTTAAGAGCAAAACATAGAAAATACGTACTGGGACACGGTTTATTGATTTTCGTCAATAACCTCGCTAGTTGGTAACAACAGGTGTCCTGGAGTTATGTAGTAGCAAAAAAATATAAAAAGAGTTGAGCTCTTTTATTTCTAGTTTGACTTTTTTCATTTTGTAATGTCAATGACGCCTATTAATACACATTCCATGGTTTTTATGTTTTTTAGTTTTATTGAACGATTTTTAAATACCGTTTTTTGCTAATTGTGTGTATGTGTGTAACTATTTAGTACCGCTAGTAATTGCCTTGTGAATCTAACCTATTACATTTGTTATAATTGCGATATAACATAAATTATTTATTTAACACGAAATAAAAAAAATTCAACAATGAATGTATTTAACTTAATTTCTTTTTGTTTTCGTTTTTAACTGACGTATAAAACAATACAAAGTGTGAAATAATGCGTACAGTGCATTTAACGCATTAAGTAAATTTACGGTTAGCGAAGTGTAAGGTATAACCGTCACTCAAAAACATTTAAAAGATTTCAGTTTCAGTTTTTGTGTTAAAGTGCTTGTCAACGCATGTTAGTTGAGACTACTGTGTTACAAGATCACTCAAGTGCATTCAATAAATATTATTATCACGCATATGCGCAGGGAATTATTCATCTTTTCAGAAATATACAAACTGAGTACCTAACAATAATAATTGTTGATGCAAGAATAATTTCTAAATTACTTTCTTTAATGTGTTGTTTAACAATTATTATTTTATAAAAACTTGTGGGGTAGAGAAATACTTAATGTAAATATCCCCAGTTGTTATAAAGTGTAGGGTCGATACTTTCCTTGCTCCACGTTGGGCGCCAATGTATGATTTTTTTATACTTGTATATTATATTCAATTATCACTCCTTTATTATTTTATTTTATTTTTATCTTTTAATTTAAAGTCTATGATTTGTCTTCAGGTTAGGTCTTTTTTCACTCATATCTTAAGAATTTAGACGTTTTTATATATAATTATGCACATTAATTTGCTACAAGTCTAAGGTTTCATAACTAGTTGTCTTGCTAATAGTTTGTATAATTCTAAAATATCGTAGAGATATCTTGATCGAGTTCTAAAGAAAAACCAAAGAAAAAATAGTTCAATAGTTTTTAGAAATTCTTATATTTACAAAATATAGTTTTAGTTAGCCTTTAACATGTCATTATAATTCTGTATTTGATGTATTTTGACTAATGTTGCATTTCATTTTACAGGTGAAGCTACATACTAGGTGGGAGGAAGAATTTAGAAATCTCTGGAAGAAACCTGCTAACCCTTAATTTTACTGTCAGTAAAATATCATCATGATATTGGGTAGTGAAGCTCATTGTGGAATAGTGCATTTTGGTAACTTCTTTTATTTAAAATTCTGCACTATTTAGTCGTATAACTAAATAAATTTATTTCACTGTAAAGGAAGATAGATCGCATCAGTTAAATTAATTTTTCGATCCCTTTTGTGTAACTGATGACTAAAGCTCGAATTTTCTGCAAAATGTCCATTCATGCATACTTTCCCTATCTTTTTTATCTCCTGCATATTTTAATGGGATGCGCATATGTGTTCATATTCTTCCTATTTTCTACACATTTTACTGTAAATTTAAGTAATTTTCCGGTTTCAGATTTTTCATTGAGTTTTATTTATGATCTTAATTCATCGATCTCCTAGTCAACTATTTAAGAAGAAAATTATTTATAACTTCTGATTTTGAATTTGAGTATTTCTAGTTATTCCGTTATCTTATAATAGTCACGAAGAAAAAACCTTTGTTTCTATTACACTTAAAATGGCTCTACCCGGAACTTTGTTTAGATGGCAATGGCGTTTTCTGCAAAAGTTCAGAATTTATTTTAATTATTAAGAAAGAATCTTTTTGCATATAAACCCGAGCTTTAGTTAGGAGTTAAAATTTAGTAGGTAATAATTGTTCATACAGTATGGTTTTGCTAGTAGATACAATTGAAAGACGAATTAAGAATTATTATATACTTTACCGTTCACTAAGTACTTATTAGAATGTTATGTCAATAATTATAGTGTTGACTAAAATAGGTCTGAATCACTGAAATATAATAGTACTGGAAGTGGCGCTGTGGTAGCAAACGCGATCCGATAGAGAAACGAAGCGAAGGGGTCACCTATCTTGCTCTGTCCTGTACACACGTAAAAAGCCTCCTACTGCGCAAACGCGCATTTACGAGCGCCCTTTCCACTATAACTATATTTCAGTGGTCTGAATCTGAAAACTTCGGACTTTTCTTTATGCTAACTAATTTCTTATTGTAGTCATGATAATTAGTGTTAATGATAAAATGCTAATAAATACTTTGAGTGAACTGCACTAAGATCAATATACATGTTAGTAATGTCAAAAAATTCCGATGTAAAGCTTTATGTGATGCAAACAGTTTGCTCACCTTTTTTTGTAATGTTATTGCTTGAGATGCATAGTGCCTCCACCAATAATGTTACAAAACAATAACTGTAGGAAACAATTAAGTAACTTAAAAAATACAAAAATTACCAATGTATATTTTAACTAATCTAGAGCCACTATAAAATTCAAAGAAAGTAAACCTAGTAACTGATACATACACTGTCTTCATTTTAAAACGGTATATCTTTAATATCTCGTAAATAAATGAAGATATTAAAATCAAAAATAACGTCAATTTATTTTGAAAGGGGACATTAGAATGTACTATTAACTCAATCATAGTGATCTCCGTATTCACTCTCACACACGTAACCTCTAAATCTTAAATGACATTCCACCACTTGTGATACGTCATTGGAAAGGGAATAACAAAAGCAATCTTTTGGCAAAAACAAAACAACAGATAGCCAAAATAATAGAAAAAGAACAGCAGAAAATGTAGGTGTAGTAACACTTATTCTTCTCACAGAATTATCATCAAAACAATTGAATTAGCCACTTTGATTCAAAGTTGTTATAAGAGACTTTAGCTAAAATAAGATTTTGTTGTCACCAACAGATTTCTATTATTATTATTATTATTATTATTATTACCTTACCAACAGCGTATAGCAAGTAGTGAGATGCCATTTAAGATTGTGACCTCTATGAATGAGTTAATTATGTATTCTAATGTCCCCCTCTATAAATAAATTGATGTGTTTCTTCTTATTTCGATATCTTTATTTGTTTACGAGATATTAAGGGTGAATGAACACCTTGTATACAGTGTGCCTATCTTATAATTTCACATAGGGATAAGCAACACACATAGCAGATAATAGAATTTCTGAACTAAAATTCCATTATTATTCATTTTCTTAAATAAATAAGATTAGAATGATATCAATGACTTAATTGACTTAACTTACAATATTTATTTTTTTCACTGTATAAAGTCATCTATGAAAAGCGTATTAATGCCATTTGTGTTGCCTATAAGTATGTAAAATAATAAATTTGAGCTGTATAGTTGTTTCTTGCCATATGCACCCCTAACAATTAATATGTTTTCAATAACAGATACTCTATTTATTTATTTTTCTACTTTACTGATTTATTGATTTTTATATTGATTATCCATTTAGTTTCAGTCTAGATGGCCCTTGTTTCATGCAATCAATGATTATTGCCTGTGCATGTAAGATGGCATGAAATGCAGATGCACTGAAAATCAAGCATTATCATTTGCTATTCATGAAATCATAACACGTTGGAAACTGCAATCTGTGAGTACGATAGATCACACCTGAATAATTTTGTTATTTATAGCGATAAATTTAATAGTATATTACGTTACAAGGAGTAGAATGAAGTCTTTTCATGTTGAGCACGTTTGCTGACGAGGCACAGACAAGGCGGTGCAAAGAGTGCGAAACACAAAAAGACGTTCTACTGCTAGTGGCACATACTATTTTTTCTTCGAGCGTAGGAAATTAACTAAAAATTGAAATTCAAACTAACAGAACATTTAAATTTTAAATTTGACATTTGAAAACAAGGCTGGCTGGAGTATTAAAATATTATAACATTGTTGTATTAGTAACATAAGGAGCTAGGCGTGTGCATACGCCGGTAGTGGAAATTATGAAAAATTCTAGTTTTTCCACGAATCCTAACTATCTGGCATTTATAAATTTTCATAGGGTGACGAAATACAAGTGCTTTGGTGAAAATGCCAGAACGCTAGACATGGGCGGGTCCATGTAAAACACATGTTTTGTTTTCACACTTCTGTGTTTGTCAGGTTTTTCTTTGTTGTATTCTCGTCTCTGTTCCAGCTTGTTCTTTGTCTATCTCTTCTTTATCTTGAGAAGTTCCTTCTTTTACCGCTTCTTTTCTTTTATACTCTTCCGCCAATTCTTCTGTCAGTTGTAACAAAAAATGTCGTCTTTTAATTTTTTTCTGTGATTTCTTTGTATAGTATGTACATAGGCGTTTATAGCTGCAAGATCCAAAATATTGTAAAAAACATGTATAGGTCATCTTCGTGACGTAGCTTTTTACAGTATATTTTCTAGCCATCTGATCTGCAACATCAACACCATATTTTGTGTCGTTATAGTATAGCACAGTTTCAGGTTCCTTCTTTTTTTCATCTGTGTTTATTGTAACAGATGTATGTAATGTGCTAAGAAAAAGTACGTTTTTATTCGGTTTTGCTTGGTAAACTGTAAGAATGCAGTTATCATTGTCTGTCTTCAGTAGTACCGTTTCATACACATCTCCTCTGCTGCTTTTGACAAGTTCCGGAACTTCTCTTCTAGATCTGTTCATCGTTCCTACTATAGTTGTATTCAACTTTGCCAGTTTTCGGCGAGTTTTACACTAGTGAAGAAATTGTCAGTCGTACCATTTCTTCCTTTTTTGGTAAACGGTTCTAGAAGTCGAAGAACAACGTTTTCTGGCAAAGTTTGATCTTGAGGTCTTGTCTCATCTTTTCCCAAATAAGGAAAAGCATTTAGTACATACTTAGACTTTGTATCTACTGCAATCCAAAATTTAATGCCAAATTTATTAGCTTTGTTTGACATGTATTGTGTAAACCTGCATCTAACTTTTGTCGGAAGCAACTGTTCATCAACAGTTATATTTTCGCCTGGAACGTAACATATTTTGCAGTTTTATATAAATCGGTTCCATATATCTGATACCAGAGCGAATTTATCGTGCTGTAGCCTTTCTCGTCTAGTGGCTCTAATGTCAAATCGTGAAAATTTCATTATTTCTTTGAAACGGTTTTTCGACATCGTTTCTCGAAAAAATGGTGGTCCCCATTTTGTAGACCACAAACTGTCTAGTTGCTAATGATGTTTGAGGTGAACTTGTGTAATGGTTACGCTATGTCGATAAAAACAAAAAAGTTTAGAAACTTTTATTAAAGAAAACGGTCAAAATGACCGGTCCGGTCGTTCTAGTGTTAATGGAAAATGTCACTTATCGTACCCAATCCTAACCATTTGCGTCATTTTATCAGTCTTTTTATCCTAATTTCTAAAATCAAAACGCCAGAAAGACCAGTGTGGTCTTTGTTTCTTTAATTAACATATTATGCAAAAAAGTTCACTTTTTCACAATTTTTTCCCCATTTTTTAAAAATTGTAAAAACATGCTCAAAATGTCTATTAAGACTTGATAATTTGGGTGCCTAATATTGAAAGTTTGTATAATACGAACTTTGGAACGCCAGAAAGGTATGGCCCTTCCTATGCCCAAGGGAGCCCATTCATTTGCAAAATTTCATCCCGCAGATTGTCGTAAATCCGGATTGCCTTGAATTACTTCAAAGAATTACACTTTCTTTATAATAAAAGTATAATATTTGTTTCTTCTGGTACACATTCTTGCAACTGTTGATGAAATTAATAGTTTGAATGAAACGTGTATTGTATGAATTGAATAACTAACAACATATATACAGAATTTAAACCATAAGAAATTAAAGCATTGCCAAATTATGAAAGCAGGTATATTTTTAGAAAAGGTTAACAATGATAACATGTCACAACCAGATAAAGATATCAATATGCATTTAACTTTATACTATTGTATAACAGACGCATTTGATTGCAATCTGATTCACAAAGAAGTCGAGTATCTTGAATATTAGCATACCCATCTTTGGGAATTAACAGTAAGAATCCATTTGGTAAATTTACTCGCTGTAATAAATAGAGATAATGACAAAAATTTCAAATGATTCTTCTTTTTTAGTATACGATGAAGATAAATATCTTTTCGATTTTGTTGCTAACTTCCATAACATTAATTCACCACTTAAAAGCAGAATGCGAAAATGAAGTAAGTAGTTTCGACTGTGGAACAGCAGGCACTCCACATTTTTACAGAAATTCCAAAGGTGACTGTAGTTTTGGTTGCAAGAATGAGGGTAGAATCTTAAATTGTGCAGAAAGTCATCCCCCACCTGACTTACCGGAGTATAAGAATGAACACTGCCAGGAGAAGGCCTACGATTGTAAAAATAAAGGAAAACCTGTTTGGCTAGAGTATGATGACGTTTGTGACTTTCATTGTACTCAAGGAGATGCTGTATACTTTTGTGAAGTCATTTATAGCCCTTATTACTACTAAACGCTTGTTATTTTCTTTGTATATTCGTGTAGGTAGCTGTATAAGTAAACAAGAATTTTTCTAAAACGTTTATAAAGATTACTTAATTGGTAGAGGTACTATTGTAAAATGCTTGCATGATATATAATTCTAATAACCAATGAAAGATTTTGAGTAACTCTAATACACAATGAGTAGTTTTGCTGTTATACGAGCCAATTCGATTTCAGTGGATGGGGGAGGCAGATTTACCCACTCCTGCACTATAGTGTTCTAAATGTTTTGCGTTATTCAAGTGCTTGTTGTAAAGTTCCTGTAAACTTTTTGACTTGCCTGCCGTTCCTGACTTTGCTTGTCTTGGGACTACTAAAGCGTAAATAAAAAAGAATACAGGCAATATAAAAATTAATTTATTTAAAAAATGGTCTTTGGGAAATGACAAAAATTTAGAACAAACAGTGAGTTAGCTGGTTTTGCAATTAATACAAAAATTGAGCTGAGTATAAAACTATAAAGTTAATTCTGTTGCTCTGTTTTGTTTCTTAGAAGCAGTATCTGAATATGTCTTGTTATTCTTATTAATCTGGAGTTACAGCATCATATTCTATCCGGGTAGGTAGTACAATGCATACTGGTAAGTACACTGGAATACGTGCCGATCCATCGCTAAATCAAGTTAAGCAACATTAGGGCCAGAAGAAAGAGTGACTGGAAGATGCAAGTCAAATTACCTGTCCGGCATGGGGAGGAACATGGAAGAAGTGTACTATGCTAAATGCCCTTTGTAAACTCGTTTCTTAAACTTTTAGATAATAAGATTTTTATTAATTTTTATTTTTAATTGTTTTTGTTATTGATATTTCAATTTCAGTAGTTACTTAGTAAAATTTATCGTCTACATTCAAATAATCCAAAATAAAATGATCGTACGAGAAAAAGATCGAAATGAATTTGGTCGAAAATCAAGATTATTATTCAAATTTGTGAAAAATAAAGAAAATTTGTTTATGTAATGAATCTTTCTCGAAGATTTACCTTTCTTTGGTTAATGTATCTTGTTCACTGTTTATTTTGATAGATGTGTCGCTTGGGCTTATTTTTTGAAATGGATAATTTATAGCTCTTTTCTCGTTCAACCATTTTATTTTCGATCAAGCTAAATTCCATATTTTGATTTTCGAATATTTGAACTAGATTCAAATTAATTATTTTAAACTAAATATCATGTAATAATAACCAAATTAGTTAATTTAAATAGTTGACTAGATATAGACAACATGAAAGTATGTATCGAATCTAATACACGGCGCGCATGTACCTCCGTGCACATATGCATAATCATACGTACAATTAATTTTTTGATTTGATATGCCAAAGTGTGTAGTAACTATACAGCGTTCACGATATTTATGGGTCGTATATGGCTGTGGCAGAATGACAGTTCGAGTATTTATACATCGGGCTGTTTATCTATTAACTCTGCTGGTAGAATTTTATTGACGCTTAATATACTTTAAGGTTATGATTTTATGACAGTTTGACCTCACGCTGTTGCTTTTTTTTTGTAAATGTGTAAACTGGTTATGCTAAAAGATTGTTTTAAGAAAATTTCTATTTTTTGTAAAATATTGAAATTAAATGTTCGAACTTTTTGCTTTAAGGATAAAGACGGTGATAATCTGTTATACTAGAAAACTCTCCTAATTATATAAGAAATTTATGTGTAATTATGACTAATTTTAGATGCAGAAAATTTAAATGATATATTTTGTGCAATTACGAGTGTGGGGACTCGTGAGAATTAAAGATTTCTTGCTTTGTATTACTTTAAGAGTACAACTATAAAAATAATTTTAAAGAATTTTTACTTATAATGTATTATTTACATTTGTTCAACAATAACAGTAACATATATATATATATATATATACAGGGTGAGTTTTTTCCGATGTTTAGTATGGGGATCTCGGAAAGTAGCGGAGGTAGAGAGACAACTGAATGGGGAAAGAATTGCAGTTTTACAAGCTCAATCTAATGAGCTTTTTGTTTTTTTGGAAAAAAATGCATGGCTAACTAGATATCTCGCAAAAATAATTATTTTGTTATTTGGTTTGGTGCCTATAGCTCTGTTATTATTGACTTTAGAAAAAATGTGTAAAGGAAAAAGTTGTAGGTAATTTGATGCTTAATAACACGGTCTAACCGAAGTTTTTATTTACACTATAATTCTTGAGTTATGACACAAGCTTGTGTTTTTTCTAATGGAAACCATAGTCGGCCATGACTTTATAAAAAAGTTTCTTTTTCAACGATACTAACGATATACCATTTGACATAGTTAGTTTCATAAATAAATAAATTATGGCTTTGTTTTTTTTATTTTTGAACTGTTCAAGTAGTACGCTATGGAAACAATTGATAGATGCGCGCATCGCGTCTAATAATAGAATTCAAGATAGTTATTAAAATTTTTATTTTAATTTCGAAATTATAAACATAATTATTTTAAATAAAAATATTTTTGAGAAACTAATAAACAGGGAATGACAAACGATAAATTAAGAAACAATAAAGGAAATTAGAATATAAAGCAGTACAAAAACAAGTTAATTAAAGTAAGTAAAGTATTTAAGACTAAACATGTTCAAAAGGTCCAACATTATAATTAATGTACAAGTTACACCTTTTTAAAACCGAATTTGTTGCTTTTCTAACGGAACGTACATCAATATTAGCAAAACCTTTTAGTACAGCTTCTCTAAGGTCATCTACTGTGTCATACGACTTTTGATATACCCTATCTTTTCATTTTTATGACACAAAATGTAACACTCAATCATATCACGCTTTTCTTGATTAGAAAAATTCATATTGATGATTTACGAAACCAAAATCAACATTAATTAGAAACTTAATGATTTGCACCTGTCAATAGGTAATTGTCATTTCATCTGTTAATTGTTTCCATAGTACACTATGTTAACAGCATTTTTAGTTTTCAGTTACACCTATGAGTGAAGTACCTAGTTTTATTTAAATCTGCTTTGTTCACTTACCTTAAATACTTTACTTACTTCAATTACGTTCTTTTGGTACTACTTTATATCCTAAATTCTTTTATTGTTTCTTAATTTATCGTTTGTCACTCCCTGTTTATTAGTTTCTTAGAAATATTTTTATTTAAAATTGTAACTCTAACGGAATAAATATTTCACACCAAAATAGTTATGTTTATAATTTTGAAATTAAAAGAAAAATTTTAATAACTAACTTCAATTTTATTATTAAACGCGATGTAAATCTATCAATTGTTTCCATAGCGTACTACTTGAATAGTTCGAAAATAAAAAGCAAAAAAGGCTATAATTTATTTATTTATAAAACTAACTATGTCAAATGGTATATCGTTAGAATCTTTGAAAAAGGGCCTTTTTTATAAAGTCATGGCAGACTATGGTTTGCATTAGAAAAAATACAAGCTTGTGTCATAACTCAAAAATTATAGCTTAAATAAAAAATTCGGTTAGACTGTATTATTAAGCACATAATTGCCTACAACTTTTCTCTTTATAAATTTTTTCTAAAGCCAATAATACCAGAGCTATAGGCACTGAACAAAATAACAAAAAAACTATTTTTGCGAAATATCTAGTTAGCAATGTATTTTTTCGAAAAACCAAGAAACTCATTAAATTAAGCTCGTAAAACTGCAATCCTTTCCCTATTTAATCGTCTCTCTATCTCCGCTAGTTTTCGAGAACCTCATACTAAACATCGGAAAAAACTCACCCTGTATATATATGCATCATGATCATAAAAATACGGTTTCTATCAAATAGGCGACTTTCAAGAATTAAATGTAACCACAATTAATTCTTGAAGAATTAATAAATTTTAAGTTTGCTAATGTGTTTGGCTACTGACGATCAATGTTGTGGTTTTGCAAGTGGTCCACTGATAAGAATGTTACGCAGTAGGGTGTCTCCAGTACCGTTCCTTTGTTAAATGATTAAGAATTGTAGCAATACCACCCCTCCATCCTGCTATAGAAACTTCCTCCAAGGACACCAACACTTGCACAGCATTTTCCTGAGTTTCATTGCAAGTAATAAAGACATGATGATCATGTATTTGTTGTACAAAGTTTTTTCCACAAGATGATTGTGGTGATATTACACAAAAATTTTGATGCCAAATAATTGTAAGCCCTCATTCCACTTCCATTAGTTCGTGAGATGGGTCTACCTCTGAATCATCCGAAAGAGATTCAGTGTCAGATTCTGCAAGCGAAATAATAAAAGGAGGAATATTTTCAAACGAAAGATTCTCCATATGTTTTTTCCAGTCAGCCGAAATAAGCTTTTCGCAGTGATAACAGAAATTTCGCCACATATCTGAAGAACATTTTGAAAGAGACTTGAGCCACAAATTCTCGACTTGATTTTTAGAAGGTGTTCCAAAGTTTGTGTGCTAGTTGTAATAAGACTTACAATAGCCCTATGCCATCTCAATAGGGTTATGCTGACAATGGTACGAAGGCATTCTAAGAACTTCATATCCTTTCTCTTTCAGCAGTTTATCAATTACGTACGTCTTTTCATCGTCCGATCGAAAAGGTCTTATTAAATCCCATAATAGTTTTTTAGAAAATTTTGAATCAAATTTGACATTATGATTAGTCAACCATTCCTGCATTTGACTTTTTGTTGGAGTCATGGTCGCGTGATAATCCTAATCGTTATTTTGAGAATGCAATAGAAAATCGCGCCCTTCCAGAAACCCGCCCCTATATCCCGCATGCTAAATAGTGAAACGTTTCCCTTCATTTTTAAATTTAGCTGGGTTATTCTTAATATCCGAGTCGTGTACCCAACGTCGAATCACGGATCCATTTTGATTGTTTCATCTAGCTACACGAATCGGATATTTCCACTGGAATTTACATACTGTACAAATTTTCTAAGAAAGGTAATTTTGGATACAACAACATGTTTTTGTTCACAGAGAATTTTGCTACCGCTAACTGATTTATATTTGTAACCCATAGATTCCAAAATCTTATAGGAAGTTGTCCTTCCTTCCTTAAATTCATAATTTTCCTTTACTTTAGCCAAAAGATCATTCAAAGAAAAATATTGATTTTGAGAGTTGTATTGCCAAATTAGTTGTTGCAATTTTGTTTTTAAAAAATGATTTCAAAATAAATTAGTTTGGGTTGTTTGTCAGATACTGAAGATTTTAACTCGCCTGGTCTCTGTCTCACAATTACTTCTAATTTAGAACGCCTAACCTACAAAACAAAATTATCAGCTCTGGCAAATTCAAGCAAAACGTTTAATGTATTTACTTCAAAAATGTCTTCTAGCGAATTATAGATATCTTGCAACTTTAAATTTGGATTCATTCTTCTAAAATGTTTGAAAGTTTTTATAATTTGCAGTTTTGGGTTTTCATTTATAATCTTTGGCATTATAAATTATTACAATTGATATTAATAGATACGAAATATAAGGAAAACTTGATCTCTTTTTAACAAAGCAAACGTTTATGTAAAATTTTTGATCGTGTAACAGCGCCAAGTACAGCCGCAGGTACGGCAATCTAACACTTCTAACCTAACAAAATGAAAGCATGGCCTATTACCACCCGTAAACCTGACTTGTTATAGCATGTATACAACAATTTTGTACAAATATCTCTGCAAAATCTTGCAGTAGTTCAGCAGTTTCTTTTATGTTTATGAAAAAATCTTTAAAGTATCTGAAGCATGAGAATTAATAAACTTGAAACTCTGGATCAAAATAATTGATTTCATCAAAATTGATCATTACCTGTGTGTACATTTTCTAATAAAACATAAAATAGAACAGATGCTGTACTTCACTCCATATACTTAGCCCAGATTGATTCTCACAGTATTTCCTAGTTGAATGGGATTTCACTGATAGTACGTAAGACTCCAGAAAAGAAACAACTATTTCAGTGACTTAATTTATGATATAAAAACCGTTTTATCAGTAATGATCTAATTTTATTTTTTTTTAAATATAATCTATTACGTAGACCTCAATAAAAACAAAATATAAAACTTACCCTCCAACATATGTAAGGTACACACAAAAAGCAAAAAACACACAAAACTAAAGTAACTTCTATAAAGAATAAAATAAACTGAATAGCAGGGAATATAAACCAATAATAATTATTTAAATTATTTAGTGCAATTCAGGCACTAATAACTATAAAATACGACTTTATTGAACAAAACAACAAATTGCAATCTTCAGAAAAAATTAACAAATCATATTCAATAATAACAAACTAATAAAACAGCTATTCACTGACTATAACAACTTCTAATAATTTATTCTTAATTGGATTGCACGAAACTTCAAATTTGCACTTCTGATTGTTTAAAGGGCGCGAAAGGCACTAAGCTTTTCTTAAGTTTACTGAAAGTTCGTTACTTTGTCTTATCTCATCCCCACTTTTTTAACGATCATTCTTTTACTACTACTAATTATCTCAAGTCTTCAGATGAACGTGAGGGGGTGCTTTATAGTCCCTGCCATAAGGTAAAAAAGTAAAGCACCATACGACCGTTAAAAGACGTTCTCCTTCAGTGCGTTTTCCTACCTTGATGGTCTCGTGCCGGACCGTATGGTCTAGTGAATACAAATGTGTCCCTTTAAAAACTTCCTTTTAAACTTCTTAATATTAGAAACTTAACTAAAACGGTAGAAATTCTATATGAAAGTAGAGAACTAGAAACATTATAAATTATATTTTAAAACAGTTGCTGAAATAACTGTTTCCTGTAAACAATAAGAAAATAGAAGAAAAAGATAATGACAGTTATAAATTAGAAATACTTTTCTGGTATTAATTGCAGTCGTAAAATGATCCACACGTCATCCAACTGTTATATGTCATAATCTTAAATGGTTTGCCTCAATTCCTGCCAGTTTCTTAATTATTTGCTAGAAATTACCTTTAAGATGTTTTTTTGTCTCTCTTAGACAGGGTTGGACTTTACAACTTTTTAATTATAACTTTTTGACTAAAAAAAATAGTTTTAAAGTTCAAAATAATATTAAATTTTATCTGTACTCATCATTACAATAATTACTAAAAAAGAAAAAATATTAAAAAAAATATGTTACTACATACAAACATACCAGCGCGTGCCAGTATCGTGTGCCGCGTTATGCTTTCCTGCACAAATTTCCGGCATGTCACACGCCAGAGCGCTTCAAGCTGCACCCTCTAGGTTTATAAAGTCTTAAGACGTTCGTTTTAAAGAAACTATAAAACACATGTCAACAAAGGTTATAAAAGTTCATTATATTAATTTTGTTTTTTGTCCCAATAAAAGTTTAAAATGATGCCGAAAGAGAAAGAACACGAGGCTTGCAGAGTTAAGTATTATTAAAGGATAACAAAGTATATCTAGTAAAACTTCCGTTACAGTATGACATTTGTGTTTTTGATTACCCTTTCCAGAAAATAATATTTAAGGTTATATATAAATTAATAGAATGCAATACTAAAAAAGGTACACTTAAGACCAAATTATTCTTTATATTTATTTGCTTTTAAATCACATCTGTCAAAGAAAAATAGTAGCAATCGAGAATTTATCTCTTTGTTATTTGCTCTCGATTAAACCTCATTGACAATTAAATAAATTCAACACAGTTGAATATTATTTACCTTGAGCAAAAAGGTATATCTCAGTCGAGTGTTATCAAGCTTGATTCATCTTCTTTAGTATAATGAAGTTTATTCAGTAACATACTTACGTGACTAACTTCCAGTTCAGGAGCTTTTCTTCTGATTTTTAGCCATAGAATCTACCTTATGAACTTGTTAGTGACTTATGTAGATATCCTATACAAATTAAGTTTTACCAGATTAGATTAATCGACAACCTTGTGTTTTTAAAGAATCGAAATGACTTGACGAGTCTGAAACTTTCAAGAGTCACCGCAATTTTATCGCAGACCTCTTACTCCGCTAGTGACAGAATTCGAGCTAGTTCTGGTTCGCTAAGACAAAGTAAAAGTTGAAGAATCAATGGTAAACTATGAATCTAGTAATTCTGGATTGATTCCATCCATGATAACGGAATCAATATGTGAGTCTATCTCTAATTAATGCACATTATCGAACAACTTCATGTGATTTGTACCTAATCTTTGCTCATTGTAAGAAACTCTTTAGCTCTTTCCGTTGACAGTTTATCTATAAATTACTTTTCGTACCATTTTTGCGGAGGTGGTCAGATCAGATTTGACTTCGTTGTTCTCAGACGCGCCCCTAGCCGCCTGAACGCCCGCGTGCAAAACCGACTATGCCGACCCTAACCCTCTATCCTCTGCTGTCCCTGGCTGGGCTTGTACAAAAGATTTTTAGTTTTGTTACATATGAGTGTGTAAACAAGTAAAGAAATACTTTACAAAATCAAACAATTTATTATCATTACATGTTTATGACGTAGAATTTTCAAAAATCAATGTCAATATCAAACGCGCAGCTGTCAGTCATTCATTGTACCAAATGTGAGTTCTTTATGATTGTATCTACTTTTGTTAAGGTGGTTCGAACCTGCAGACGTTTTGCATCTTAATTCCGATAGATGCCAATAGATGGCGTTGTTAAGAGATAATTGACAAAGCCAGTTGATGTGAGACAAAGTACCGACACCAAACAAAAGTCAATCGCAAATTGGGTTTATTAACGATTCTCTCTCTGCTAGAGGAGCTGTTATTCCATTTGACAAGTTGAAACGTCAATTTATAAGTTTGAGGTTATTAAAATTTACATTTTAGAAAAAAGTAGTTATTAGTTTCTTCCGTATTTCTGGACATGTGGCAGCCATACCTTTAGAGGATCGAAGAACTGTGAATGCTGATTGGTACACAACAATTTGTTTGCCGTCGAAATCAGTAAAAACAATCCAATCGGCGCACCCTTCTTCACCATGACAATGCAAGTGCCCACACAGCTTCACAAACTGTCAACTTTTTAGACAGTGAAAAAGTGAAATTGATTGGCATTGGTCATATTCACCTGATCTAGCACCAAATCTCTGTTTTTGACAATCAAAAACAAGATGCGTGGTGAGCGTTATTTTTCACCTGAAGCAGCCGTTGAGGCATTTAGGTATTTATTGAATTCTGATCTACCAGCTTCAAATTGGAAAAAATGCTTTGAAAATTGGTTGGAGCGTAAGCAAAAGTGTATTGATGCTAAGGGCGAAAAGCAATAAAGCCATTCACTAAATTGTGTCTGTGTTTTTCCTAACCATTTGCAGAAATTTTTCTAGCAAACCTCGTACTGATTAATGAGAATGAATGAGAATGACGGAATCGCTGTATTTCCCGCCCCCCTGAACGTGCCGCACATAATAATACATAATTAAAATTGTTTTCACTACTTTAGTCGAAGTGGGACGCGTACAACCGTTGTGGTCTATACACAGACTGTTTGAGTTCAGACAAATAAATATGAGTTTAAATAATATTTTATCAACAACATTTTATAGTTACGTAACGCTACTCTTGACGCCCACCCTTCTTTTGGTAACGCTGCGTAACGCTACTCTGGACCCCCATCCCCTCTTGGAGCGTTACGTAATTTAAGAACAGCCCCTAGAATCGACTCTGGTCCAAAGAAAAATTTTCCGATGCCAGTTTGGCTAATTAATCTTTTGTTTATTGTACTCAAAACCATTGGGTTCTGTCTTATGCCCAAATCTTTTTAACCGCATTTTGGTCTAATCAGTGAATTGAACTATTTCTGGGAGAATTTTGATGTCACTTTGGCCAACTAAATAGTTTTAAGTGTCTAGTAGTAAGTAAATTTATTTATTTACATAATCCATTTTTAGGCTCTATCAACTCCCAGTTCTGGAAGGAGATAAGCAGAAATTGGGAGTGCATTGGAAGGCAAACGAAGGTCGTTCACTTGAATCGCATAATAGGATAATTACACTGTGTTCATTTGCTTGCTTGCGGTCGTTGAGTGTATACATGACACATTTGAGACTTTGATACATCTGTAAACTAGATCAGTCCATCATATGGAGAAATTTGTTTAATATCTGACTGTGATCACCTGGAAGTGTTTGTACAAGAGATTTACTGGAATAATATAGTATAGTCCGATTTCATGTCAAAAACTGAGAAATTACGACCAATACATAGAATAATCAGATGTCAAATAATGAATCAATACGTTATCATGTGCATTTAATAAACCAATAAAGAATCATCTCGAGTCTACTCTGTATAAATAATATGTTTAAGAGAAAATACCAGTACCAAAGAAATAGGCAATTTGAAGACAGACTTAGTAAACGGTCAAAAGATTTTGCTGCATCAGCTGTTTCCTTATTCGCTAGCGCAAAGATTTTCAATCCTTAAGTATTGCAGAGTATTTTGACTTGATCACTTTTCCACTTCATGAGAAGCAGTAGCTTAGAACTACGCAAAAATCCAATTTGAGGTTCAATCTGACTGAAATTAGCTTGATGGCGATTCCAACAAGCACTTTTGTGTTTTTGGTAAAACTCAAAAGCTTTATTGGCCAGAAAGCCGGACTGGTAAAAAAAGATATAAGATAAACATAAGATGTTCAAAAAGTAAAATCGATTTGAAATGCCCAGTCTATGTACTTGCCAAACTAGAATTTTTTAAATTTCTTTGGTATATTTTAAAAGAGAACCAGAGACCATGCACTTCTAAATATTGTTCAATTACAAATAATTTTCTAAAGTTAATTCATAAATTTAAATCAGAAATTATCAATAAAATAATAGTAAATCTAGTTTTGGTCTCTGGTCTGTATTCAAATAAAACTATACCTACTGTATGGCTTGATATTACCCTGTTTCTGGTTTACCAATTTAAAAATTGCAAGTAATTTCAAGTTTGGTGGTATGGTAATTTCTAAATACAGTTTGGAAAGACGCCTCTTCGGTACGGTCTTGGTTAATCTTTTTCAGAGACTGTAACAGAAAGGACGAAAAAGCTTTAGTATTGGGTTCTTTGTAGAATCAGTTCTGTGTCAGGGGCGGTCGTCGATGTCTAATTATTAGTGCGGGTGAAAGCGTTAGAGAAAGGTATGTGCACACATGATAGCTGTCAGTTTGATCAAAGTGCTAGGATAGTCCAGTGTACTTTTGGTCTAATTTCGGAAACAGTGGTTTGGTGCAGAAAGTGAAAATCTAAGATAAATAAATGATGCGTAACATAACTTAATATAACAGTATGTCTATGACCATTTAAAGGAAATTGGTATGGTCAGCACGCTTGACGTTTGGTTTTCGCATTAAGTGAAAAATTTTATTGAATCGTGTTATTGCGCACGGCTCGTTGCTTCAACGCCAAGAAACAACTCTTTTGCATTGGTTTGTCAAAGAAGACAAAAGATACATTTTATATAGTAATGCGAACGCGAAAGATTGTGAATATCATACCAGAACAAACTAGTTTCGTTCATATAAAACCCGCACATACACAAATTGATCAAACTGAATTTGTCTTGTTAAGGAAAAAGTATCAGCGAATGAAAAAAATTCGAAGATTTGAAAAACTCAATAGACCAAAGAAATTGGCTGATCTCAAAAGGTTGACAAGTACAAAAAGTTCAATCAAATTGGTTCGAAAAACCTCACTTTTGTAAAGCCCAACTGGTTCAAAATGTGTAATATTCTAGAAAGGATCAATCAGTTGAGATAGGTTACTCTGAAAAGCCATATCAACCCAAAAACATGAGACATTTGAAACTGTTCGACTCGACTTAAAACTAAACTTTGGACAAGGCTGGTTGCTATTTAAATAAATTTAGTATTTTTAGTCCCTTGATACAAAGACTCGCGAAAGAGAGCTTTGGAAAAAGACTTCCTTTATCTACTACTAACAGGAGGTAATAGAAAATAGTCACAAATCACAATAATATCGTAAATGTAGTACAAGTAACAATCTCTTAAAGTGTAACTTACTAAACATATTCATCACGAAAGAATATTTTTTCTCTGCCGTAGTATGTAATTTGTATCATTTCAAATCGCCTCCTACATTATACTTTTAAAAGATGGCGTGCTATAAAAACTATTAGTATAAAAATAAAATGTGCTATTTATTATCTTTCTTTGTTAAAACTCAAACGTACTGTTATTGTGTATGTCGTTTAATGTCTGTCTGTATTTATTATCTCCGACAAAATCAATCTTAAAATCTTAACACGGCAAGTTACTGACGCGGCTTGGAAAACGACACGCATAAACGTGATTGCCTGGTAATTATAGTTAGCCGGAGTTGTGAGGCTATAAAACAATTCTGATGCATTTAGTACTATGTGTGGACGGTAAAACTCAGGCCATTTCTGTAAATAATAATGAAGATATAAAAATAAAAACTGCTTTTCTCTTTTGTTTATTTCTTGGAGCAGTTAATTTCTTGGCTTTCTTAATAGATTTATCATTTTGTCTTGTTTCTGAATAAAATAATAATTGCTTTTCTTCACTAGAAGTATTTAAGAGAACTACCTGATACTGATATTAGGCCTGCTATAAGTAGAATAGCTCATTCTACTAGAAACCACAATTGCTAATAGATTCAACTTCTCAAGATTTCTATCTACAACAGTCACGTTTAGATAGTTATCGCATTTGCATGTCCCTTTAGTTAATTAAATACTTCATTGTTGATGCAGACTTGATTAGGTACCCTTCAAAAGAGGGAAGGACAACTCCAAGATTATCTGCAGAGCATTTCGATACCAACTTTTAAAAACCATTATGACTAGTGTTATTACAAACAATTAGGAAAATCTCTTTGTGTATGTAAATGTAAATATTTCCTGTGTGTAATACCGCAAAAATGAAGTAATAAAGATATTTTTAGGTTTTAAAATTTATTTATAAATTATTAATAGAAAGATAGAGAAATTCCTACCGTGAGGTACTCTAGTTAATGAACAAGAGCCTAATTTGAATAATTTTAATTATATAATGTTAGCTGCAGTATATAAAGACATTCCTGTTGTCAAAATTGCGATGTAAATTATGTTCTGCGGTTTCTTTGTGAGAAAAGTTAAATATCATAATTTAAAGAACGAGCTTTTCATAAAAGTTTTCTCGTTTAGTTTTATACAAGTTCTAAAGGTTACTTGAAACTTTTCTAATTGAATGTCAGAAATTAGTATGATGTCTATTCTCTAAAAGATACCTAGACTTATTGTTAGTTTAAGACAAAATGTGCAAACTTTAAAAGTTGAGTTAATTAATAACAGAAACAAACTTCTTTTAGAGAACAAAGTAGGCATCAGGAGTATATTAGAAGAATCGTTATATAAATGTCTTGCGGTTAAAAGTAACATTCAAAAAATGGCTGTCTACAGAAATATATACTTCGTGATTGAGTGCTAAACAATAATACCATAATAAGTTGAGTAGTTTGTCTAGTGTGTACTTTATTATCTTTCATTCCTATTGGAAGATGTAGGATACTGATTGGTCAGACTGTCTAGAGGTTTAATATTTAGCCCAACAACTTACAGATTTATTAACAGGCTAACATAGGCGGTAACCTTAAAAATGATATTTATTTATGTAGCAACACACTATCTATAAAAAGTCCATGGTTGCCTACACTGGTAAAGCATAAACTGCTTTCGATAAATAAATTCTACAAATAAAAATAAAAACATTAATTATTACGTTAAAGACAGCTGAGCTTTGATTACAAAAATAACCAAAACAACTCTGTGTTTTAATTTAATACCATAAGTGTGCAACATCCAAATAGGCAAAATTCTAATTCAACCGCCTGTAGAAATCACAGTAATTCTGTTAGTTATAAATTGATATTTCTAACTTACTGTGCATTATTCTGAACCAAGAAAATACGGCATAGGCAGAATCACTAGGAAAACAACAAATTCCAGAACACCGAATTCTTAAATTAAATTCTAATAGGTTTTCATACAAGTAAGAATAAATTAAATTTACTTTTAAACGGTTTAAGCTATAATCGTAAAATAGTCAAAACATATTTTTGAGCGTTAAATTGTTTATTTCACATGCCATAACCTGGACGATAATAAACATTTCCTCTTATTTAATATATGCATGCTTTATTTAAGATAATGAAATTTTATAATCAATAGATAGTCTTATGACCTTATACCTTTACGGCGTCGGGTTTAGTTTTTACTTTAACTCACTTGAAACTATTATTGCGTACGAACCTTGACCATTGTTTTTTGTTTTTTGCTAATTCACTAACTTTTTTATGGATTTTCCTCTTTTTATTAGTATTTTTGATATCACACTATTCCATATTTCTTTGGGTCTACCTCTATTTCTTTTCACATGTATTTTTGTTTCCCACACTCCTCTTACTGGTCTATTTTCATCCGTACGTTTTAGATGTCCCCACCAGCTTAATTGTTTTTCTTCAATCTATTCTAGGATGACTTGGTCTCTAGTTCTTGTCGTACTTCAGTATTTCGTATTCTGTCTCTCATTGTGTTAAAAACATTCAGTTTAGTTTTTCTGCTGATTTTTTTTGCTGATAAAAGTATTCTTTATTGTAGGAAATAATTTTGCTGTTTTTTCTATTCCTTCATTGATATCATTTTCTTGTTCTCTCTTATTTTCTATTGCTATTCCGAGGTACTTAAAGGTCTCTGCTTGTTCTATCGTATTCCATCTATCTGTATATTTGTCTGTTGTGGTTCTTTAGATATTACCATTATTTTTGTTGTTTCACTGTTTATTCTCATTTCAAACTTGGTTAGTACTTTATACCATGTTTCAAGGTTTTTTTTGCAAATCCTTTTCATTTCTGGCCATAATTACCACATCATCTGCGAATACACATTTTGATACTTCGGTAATCTGCATTTTTCTGTACCCTACCAGGAGTCTTTTCAATTCCGGCATACCCTCTCTCATTATTTCATCCATGAATACTACAAACAGTACTGGACTCATTACCCCTCTATGCTTTAATCCTCTTCTAATTTGAAACGATTCTGACTTCTTATTTCTGCTTATTACATAGTTTATGTTTACTTCATATATACTGTTAGTTGCGTGTATAAGTTGTTTATTTACACCTTGTCTTTGTATGTTTTCCCACACCTATCAAACGCCTTTTCTAGATCAATAGATGACATGTAGGCCTTGTTATTGCTCGAGAGCATTTTTTGTATAATTTCTTTTATTGTAAATACGTGATCTTGCACACTCCTTTCCTTTCCGGATCCGCTCCGCGCTTTTAGTAATGTTGGTTCCACTATTTTTCTTAGTCTATTTTCTAGTACTCTTTTGTAAGTCTTTACTGCCGTACTTAATAGGGTTATACCTCTATAATTACTGCAGTTCCGTGCATCTCTTTTCTTGAATATGGGTAAGATTACACTTGTTTGCCAAGCTTTGGGTATTTCCTTCTTTTCCCACGCTTTATTACATATATTTACAAATAATTTGATACCTTTTATTCCCATATTTTTTAATATTTCTGCAGTAATGCCATCATGCCATACCATCTATCGTTATTACATCTGATATTTCTTCGTTTTCATCTTCTTCTCTATTTAGCATATATTCCATCTCCTGTTCATTTTCTTCATCTAGCAATTCTTGGTAGTATTTCTTCCATCTTTGCATGATTTCCTTATCTTTTGTTAGCAATTGTCCTTCTTTATTAATTATTTTACACTGCTGAGGTTTTTTTCCAGATGTTATTGTTTTCTATACTTTATAAAATAGTTTTTGGTTTTCTTTACTATTTGTTTTTATTTGTCTTTCAAAATCGTTCCAACTTTCTTCCTTCGCTGCTCACACCATAACTTTTACTTTTGTGCGTTGTTCTTTATATTCATTATAATTATATTCTGTTCTATTGCTTAGATATTTTTTCCATTTTCTTTTTTTTTGTTTTACTTGTTTTTTTATTTCATTGTTCCAGCAATTGGTTTGTTTTCTGCGTCACACCACATATTTTTTTGGCTACTTTCATTAGTGTTTGTTTGAATCTATGCCACATCAGTTCCAAGTCTTCCGTTAATACTTCTATTACCGCCAGCTTATTGTTAACTCTCAGACCATATTCTCTTGCTATTGCATTATTTTTCAGTTTATACGTTTTTATAATTTCATATGTTATGTTTCTTGTATCTTCTTTGGTGTTTTCTTCTTCCTTGGCTTTTGTTTTCTTAATTTTTGCTTCTAGTAGATAATGGTCACTATTTATCTCAGTTTCTCGTTTTACTTTTACGTTTCGTATTACTCCTCTGTTACTCCTCTCTACTAATATATAATCAATAATCGATCTATCTAGTTCTTCTTTCCCTTGTCCTGTCTACTTGTTTACATTTCTATGTTCATAAAAAGAATTTGTCACTATCAAATCATTTATTGCACAATATCATTCTTTTTCTTTTGTTGCTTTTTTTTTCTTCTCCATGTGTACCTATAGTATCTATGACTTTATCATTTTTTCTCTACCCTTGCATTGAAATCTCCTTAACAAAAATTTTTCCTTACTATATTCCTCCCAGAATTTATCTTTCATTTCTGCAGTTTCATCTTTATTAGATTCAGAAACAGTTATTATCGTCTTTTAATTCTACTGTTATTATTCTTTCTGTTCATCCTTTCCAACTTTGCGCATCACTTTTTCTTGTTTTATTTATTATACATCCCACTCCCGCTGCTGCTTTTTTCTTTTGCTACTCCGCTGTAGACTAGCAGATGTTTATCTTCTAATTTCATTTCTCCTATTCCTTTCTTCTTTGTTTCTGTTATTCTCATCAGGTCTACGTTTAATTTAGAAAATTCATCGTTTAATTCACTCTTTTCCATTTAACCCTCTAATATTACATGTTGCTAACTTCTACAATCCTTTTTTTATATCTCTCCGTTTTCTATCTACATTTATTTTTGGATTCTTTACCGTTTACATGTCCTTATTCTTTGCTGCTATCGTCATCTTATTATCCTCCTTTTCTATCGTTATTAGTTTTCTGAATCTTCATTTTTTTTCTTATTACCTTATTTCTTTACTTCCATCAATCTTTATAGTCAAGAGTTTTTAAAAACGATAATAATGCACTCTTCCACTTTGGAACTGACTTAAATAATACAAATACTAATGTACTTGTTCTATAACGTCAAAATTTTATAAAATGCGTAATTGCAATGTCATATAAGGTAAAGTGTAACATTTTGGTGCCTTTTGTTCAGATTTGTATGTGAAAACTATAACCAGATTCTATTTCTGCTTCCCCACATTCCGACCTCAATCAAGCACTGGCACAATCTAGAATTAAAGGTCCGCGAGCTCAGACTGGTTTTTTCCAGAACTGTGACTACGAAGTAAAGATGACGTTGTACTGTCGGTTTGCAGCATGATATGTATTGACTTCAAGCATGCAAAGGTTTATCTAGTTAAAATCAAGTGTAGCCATACTTCACACCTGTCAAATACAGACTGTACTACAGACCGACTTTTTGGTAGGAATCACTTACCTGCAGCGAGAAACACTTTGGTTTGTGAAAAAAAGGCCGCGCGGAAAAATCGATGTATTATATTTGAGCGTGTAAAGTTTGCTTAAGCATTAATCAAGATATTTTGAACTGCTAATATGAGGTTTAAGGTATATCAAAGGCTACCATGTAGTTATGTCTGAAGGTTGGTTATGCAATAGTTGATATGTTTGAAACAACAAGGTAGCGTTTCTTATCGGAGAAAACTTTAATTGTGTTCTATAAAGGTACAAAATAAAAAGGGCTAAAAGGAACATAACTGACAACTGCACGTTATAAACACGTGCATTAACTAGTTTTGATGAATCTCGCTCAGCGTAGAAGTTTTTTCCAAAATTGTAGATAAAGGTACTAACTAAAAGTAACTATTTTTTTTTCATAGTGACATCTTTTTTTTGGAGTCTCAACATTTCGACCCCCAAGAGATGCATTTGTCAGTATTTCACAGTTGCTAGATTCATTCACAGTAAATTATCTAGAAGCACGTTTGTATGGTATTCTACTTAATTTTAGTTTGTGATTTGTATTTATTTCCCAAGATTAGTTGTATTAGTTTCTATGTATTATTTTGGTTTTCTTTCTAAATTGTTACTCTTTAGCAAGTTGCCCCAGTTTGTATTTTAGGAAACGTAGCTGGTGCATTTTGTTACTTTAATGAGGGTAGGTTGGAAATGTTCAAAATACCAGATGCTTTGGAAGATGCCACTCTGAAGCAGGACGTGACCAACCGCAACGCCAATCATGAGTCATTTGGCAGAAAAATTACGAAGATTGAAAATCTAGTTACGTCACTTAGAAGTTAGTATTCAGATCAATAAGAATAACAGACAATGTCCAATTTACATTAGGCATAAAGCGAACTGAATTAAGTCTACGTAGTAGTAATAAGTAGCTAATTTTTAGTTTTGTTAAACTATATACTAATTAAAATCTGGTAACAAAACTTATAGTCTATGTCAATTCTAGCGCGATTTCATTTTCTATACCCAAGACAATCTTATCAGATTTCTTCCTTTTAATTCATTGATTTCTTCGTTGCTGTATCTTACATTTTTAATGGTCGCTGTATTAATTTAACTGTGTGAATGCCAGTAGAAGTAGAAGCAAAATATGCTTAGGAAGACAGTTCGGCATGCATTTTGCAAGACACACGTGTTTAATTCAAATTGAATGGGGAGGATATCTGTATCAATATACTATGTAGAGTGAGTTTCCTGATACTGTAAGTAGTGACGGACCTCTATGCTGAGCATCGCTTGTGTATTAATTATTTTGTAATTCTCAAGACCTAACAGTTACTATAAAATGGCATTTTCTGCTGAAAATAGTAGGATTTATCTATAATACTTTTTGTTGACTATTCTACATGCTGTTGCATCAATAAACGCATTTTTAGTTTACTTTAAGAAAAATGCATATACGATTTCATAAAATAAAGATTAAG
>VTPC01090577.1:0-92887 GCA_011009095.1 Ignelater luminosus
TGTATTGTACGACAGTCTTTGCAAGATAATTTTATATACCATCTGCGCGTTTTTGTCTTCGGTGGTTACATCCTTCATGTTATTGTTATTTCTGCTTATTATATGAATATCGTGTGTTTCTGGTATAAAGGCCAAACTGTCATTCACATATCGTTTGTAGTACGGAACGTCAGATTCGCCTTCTGATAATGCTTTAAGTTCTAACTACTTTAATACCATATGTACTATGACTGGAGGTAAGAGTGCTCCCATTGGTAGACTACCTTCTTTTTGTTTACAGAATCAATCTACGCACTGAAAATATGTTGCTTTTACACATAAATTTAGGGTTTCCATAAATTGTTTATTAGGTAATGTGATGTTTAATGTGGTTTTCTTTTTTGTGTTATTTTGTCCTTTTTCCACCATTTTTGTTGCTGTTTGTATTGGTATGTTTGTATACCTGCATGTTACGTCAAGTGATATCATCGTGCAGTTATCTAAAAATTGTACTTTGTTTTATGAATATTTTGATGAATTTCAACTTTTTTTTAAATATATCTGCTAACAATTGTGTAACGTTATACCTTCACCTTTTCATTTTATATTTAATGATTTAAATTTGATTTTTCTTTCTTTTTCCTAGTTCATAAAATTCGTTCCTTAAGATATTTATAGAAGAATATGTGCCTATTTTCTAGGCAACAGTTTCCACATTGTCTATTTGTCGAAAATATTTTGAAAATCACCAGAAGTCTTGTTTCCTACATATATTTCGCATTGGCGTTGGTTTCTAAATTTTCAACTGCTTTTATATTTTAACTTTGTTTCGAGGGTGGAATTTCGCATTTTTAAATTTCAACTAATCTTATCTTTCCTTCTTTTATGAGTAGTATTAACTGCATGTGGTAGAAATAATTGAAGTTTTGGATTCTGGAGATCGTCGATTGATTAGTTGAACATTAAGTTATCTGTCAGAAATACCATTTGATTCCGAGTTATTCTTGTGTCTTTTTGGGTAAGACAATTGTTCATATCAGCAAATCACTTTTTCTTAATATTTGCCTTTATATTTTAGGGGTAAAAGTTAGTTAATGAACTTCATTTGTACATCTTAAAATGGTATTGCAATGAATAGCGACTACTGGTGGTCGAAAATGTCAGTGAATACTTTTTCGAGTCCTTTTTTTGAGGAATAGCTCTGTCTTTGTTGTCCTTTCTTTCTAGGACTAACAAAACTTATCCCATCTCATTTCGTAAATATCTTAGATCTGGTTTATGCTGGTTGGCAGTTTTTCTGTATCATCCCAGTCGATTGTTTGACCACCCAGAAAAAGAGGATTTAGTATCTCCATCTTCGTCAGTTAAGATTAGTTCGTAGTCGAGAAATTTATTAATTTTTTTTGAAGAACAAATAAGTATTTAGTTCAGGTATTTTACTGCTTAATTTTAAGTTTTAGAAGATTAGTGCTGTAATTGAATTAAGATTAAATTTCAAGATTTAACTTGTAATTTTAAGTAATTTAATTTGGCACTTGTCTATTAATAAGTTTTGCTAATTTAATTAGTTATTGACTTAACCCTAGTCAATAAATACTTTGATTATTTTACTCGAGTACTCGAATCTCTTAAAGTTATGATAGCTCGTTGTAAGATTAAGTTTTCTTTCATTATAGGATTAGCAAAAAGTATTTACTTAAGTGTTTAATCATAATTAAGCACGGCCCATTAAAGAACCCACTTTTTGAAATCCTATGATTTATCCTTTGTTTCATTTCATTTTCACCTTAAGCTTATCTTGGAACGTCATAATTTTTGATATTATACCAGGTGTTATTTGATTTTGTTGCTTTTGGTAATACTGTTGTAAGTAGAAATAAACTAAGTTATTTTAACTAAGATGTCATCTATCAAAGTTAAGCTGAAATTATAAACTATGAGTAGATTGTTATTTTGTTGACAAAATTTGGAAAAAATACTGCAAAAATCAATTTAGAATTTAACTATAGGGAATTACAGAAAATAGTAGTAACATAAGTTAAGTTAGTATATTAAGCAACTGCTTGGCTACAACCAGTGAATTAGAAAAAAACTCAAACAGGTTATAATAACGACGTAATTAATTTTGTTTTAATTGAATTACCTTCAATGTAAATTTTAATTTGAATATACCTCAAAATCAATTTTAGTTAATTTACTACCAACTTAAAAGCAACAATCGCAGTGTTTTAAAAATATATGGTATGACAGAGTACGTACTATCTTGTCATTTAAAGAGTTTTGCAAACACGTTATAAATCTTACTTGATCTCAAGTGCAAGAACGAAAGAAAGATAAATTCTAAACTAAGGTCAAATAAAAACAAATTAAAAGAAAATCAAAAGAAACTCTTTGGATTACCCATAGTTCATTAGATTTGTTACACATCAGTTACAGTTATGTGTTAAAAAAATTTAATAAAAAAAAATGAATTTGTACGACAAATGTTTATTTATTTAAATTTATTTTGTCTTTATTTATATGTCTGTTTATTAAATTAATCAAGAGAGCAGAACACTTCTCATTAATTTTATTTCCTAAGTTTTAGGCATTTTGAATTACAACAAAATTCTTCAAGCAGGAGTGAGGTATAGAAAATTCGTCTTATTTAACAAATTTCACTTACGGGATAAATGTAAAAATGGTAGTCATAATAATCTTCACTATTTAACAAAACTCTTGACCACTATGGTTTTTTCTTTTCATTTTCTTTATTGTATTCCAGGTTATTATTTAAATTATTTTATTATAGATTTACATTATGCAGAATTTTCCAAAATCATAATAACTTTTACGGATAAATCAACAGGTACTACATAAAATAAAAATTATTCTACCATATGAATTGCAAGTTTAGGAAATAACTAAAAATAAAGAACAAATTAAAAAAAATCCTAATAGTTTCTAAGGTGGTTGCTGCTAAAAGTTCCAAATTTTCTGATTTGCAAAAGTTGCTAAAAACATTCACAATTCATAATCCAATCCATGATTTATTTAATTAGGTTATTAACAATTACACCTACCATTATTATGTAATATTTACTTGTAGGAAACATTATTTGGATCTTTAGTATCTACCTTCTGTTGCACAACTGAAAACATGACAACCCCATCTCATGTCCTTATCTTATATGAGAAACAGAGACAGGATTAATCATAATTCAAATTGCAAATGCTGTCTAGACACCTAATTTAATATTATAACCAGAAATCAAGCATAATTGTTCTGGCATGTTGATCTTATGTCCAATATTAATTACAGGTAATGTAACAAGATGTGGTGTATAATGTCTATAACATCCCTCTGAATTACTGAACAGATATTAACATTTCACTATGGATTTGATTGCCTTCGATTCTCGCTATTATTTATGTATTATTATATCTATTATTGTACTTAATTTAATTTTTAATTTAATTTAGTTTCAATTTAATTTATTCATTCTCAATAGATTACAGCATTTCACTAATAGGAAACATAGTTAGTGACTTAAAAAGTAGTGTAACTAAAAAGGATTGATAATGTCACATAAAATAATTAATAATGATTAAGCAACAAAAATAAATACAAGTGTGTTTTCACATAAGAAACATCTGCGTTTAATACTAAATATGAACAAAAGAAGATTCTCCGGCCTCTTCTATATATCTTTCTTCTATTTAAAAAACGATATCTAACAATTAACTTTTACAGTGTATACTAGACTAACAAATTTTATTAAAGTGTCTTGACAAAGAATCACAGGGCAAAATAAAACAAAAAATTACGTATTCGCACATAAGGCACTTGAATGTTGTTTCTTGGCAGTAGAAAAGGTGCATCAAAAGTATTGTCTCTAGGAATATTAATACCTAACTAACATTCTTTACTGAAGTTAAGTTTTTGTAGTGAAGCAGTGATTTAGTAGTTATTTGAGCTTTTTCAATTTGTATAATGTACGTTGTGTAGCACACAATGGATAAAAAGAGAAGTAAGATGTACTCCCAAGTCAATATATTCTTCCAATCTTTGAAAATTGTTATTATTTATATTTTTACAAAAGAATAACATACATTTGCGTTTAGTTATATTGAAGTATAAGCAGTTATTAGTTGATTGCTTAAGAATATGAGTTAAGTTCTAAATAAATCACTTTAAAAAATTAAAGTCGTTTGCAAAGAATAATTTATCAGAACATTAAAAGGAAACACCTGTATCATTCATAAAGTATATTGAACAGTAGTAGTCCCAGGACACTACCTTGCGATACTCCGCAAAATATCACGTACTTAGAAGAAGTGAAGCCATTACAATAAAAAAATTATTGTTTATTATCAGAGAACCCAAAATCATTTAGCTACTCCGAAAAAGGATATTGTGATTAACAGTGTCAAAGTTTTGAAAAAGTCAGAGAAATTAAAGTGAAGTTCTTTCAAGAGTGCGCTTTCGATATTCACCTACATGTTATTCACTAATTATATTAGAGAACTCATAATAGTTATATGCTGTGAAAACATTGGGTTCTTCCTGAGCTGCATCTTTCTCCTCCTTACTGTTACCAAATTATCTAATTTTGTAACAACTCATTCTTTGACGCTCGACTTCAACAGCTAAAACCTGCTCAGCTGTTTTTGCAATCACATTATGCTAGATCTCAGACGGTGGTAGGTGCAGAAAAAGTCTTTTTCAATTTTTTTCTTCATTCATATTTTATTAGATTTGTTTTCCTAGCTTAGCTAAGCTTAAAGTTGGTTACACATTTTGTAAGAAGTTCTTTAGCAGTAACAGTTGCTGGCAGAAACGAAGCAAATTACCCCTAGGTCTCTTCTGTTTGCATTGATCTTCAGAGGGAGAAATTTTGTCTTGCTTCTACCGACATTTTTTTTGTAAAATATAACATCAAGTTCAATTGGCTATGGTACGAAAACAAGTGCAATAAAATTAATGTCAAAATCATAAGAATGAATTAAACTTATATTTATTTTAACAAAAGAGCAGTTTTGAAGGCGCAATTTATAATTCTTTATTATTTGTGCCTTCTTATAGTTTTTCATTGAAACATTCTTCAATTGTAATTTTTGATCATTCAGCTATCAAGCACACGGGTTTAATTGAAAAATTCATAAATTACTTAATTTTATTTATGGTTCAATATTTCCCAATAAGAAAAACACATTTTACATCTAAATACTTTGATAAACTTAATTATAACAACAATGCCGGGACAACTATTTATTTATTTATTTATTTATTTATTTACAAATCAATAGGTTTACTGACATTTATGGTAACAAATACTACAATAATAATAATAAATAGTAATAAGGAAATCAGTTAGCAGATAATTAATTTAATTAAATAGATATATTATTAAGTTCTTTAGTAGAAGTACTAAAGAATTCTTGAATAAAATAAGAACGTTGTAAGTAATTTTCTTATTTCGTTTTTAAACTTTGTAAACGAATATTTTTTAATTTTGTCAGGAATATGATTATAGAATCTTATATCTAATTTATTTTTAAGTGTAGATAATAATTTTATGCTAGGAATTGCTAATTGGTAATTTTGACGAATTTCGTAATATGTTTATCAGAATTTTGATCATAATTTTGAAATTTTTATTTATAATATAATAAGGTATTGTATGCATGTAAGCATATAACTGTTAAAATTACTGATTGTTTAAATAATTCTCTACAATCTTTTTTGTAGATAATTCTTATCGCCATTTTTTTTCTGAAAACTTTAGTCTGAGGATCTTCGCAAGCGTAAGATACTGTAATTTGTATGACTGAATAATACCATAATAAGTTACTAATAAAGTGTTTATAGATAAGATGTTTGTTATTTGTCTAAAAATCTGTAAGTTGGAAGAAAGACGATGACATAATTTTTCTATTTGCAATTTCCAGTTAGGGTTGTCATCTAATCTGATTCCCAAAAGTTTAACTGAAGATCCGTTTTTTATTTTGGATTTTATTACAAGTTTATTTAAGTTTTTCCAATAATATTTTATATAATTTTAATTTAGTTATTTATTAACTAATTAGGTGTTTGAAAAATTAAGATAAATTTTCGAAATATGTCTATTTATTGCAGAATTTTGCTTCATCACCAAACCAGATGCCGCCGTTAAAAAGTTTAGATTTAATGTAATCTGAATTTTAAAGACTCACATAACTGAACCTGTTTTCCAAAATCGTTTTCATTAATTCTGAATCATATGAATTTTGTTGGAATAAATTGTACTTGCTTGTAATTTCTAATTAAAGTTAGTTGTTTCGCATGCTGATTTTTTTATTGATTAATTCTATTTTATGGAAAGATCTTCATGTAATAATACTTTGAATTTCAATATTTTTAAAACAAATCATCTTTAATAGCAAAATGTAAATGATTAGTATATGGAAAACAGTACCGAACCTAGATAAAGGTCCATGAGGTACGCCCGAGTTTACGACGATGCTAAGAATCTATGTGTAGGTATAGTTTGATACCATTCTTTGTCTTCTGACTGAACGATAGGTGATAGAAGCCACGACCACAAAGAATCGTGAATGCCCATTTTCTTTAGGTCATAGATCAATATAATCGTTTTACGTTTACACTGTTAACGTCGAACGTTTTCCTGATATTGGTATAAAAACTGAATTTTTCCTTAAATTTATTTACTATGTAATTTGTAAACCAATATTTTAATAACTACATATATCAGGTGATCCAAAAGAAATTTTATTAAGGTAGTCCATGGAAAAAACTACCGATGTCTAAAATAATTTTAATTTGAGCATATAAATACTTCCAATGCAGACAAATTACACAAAAAACAGTGATAATGGTATAAAACATGCTTATCTAAATATAAAAACACATCAATATAATAGTACAAACAACATAAACTAGAATATTAACTAAGACAATTTTTAAAAAATCGTAAAAGTATTTCCGACTTATTACAATGTAAATCAAGATCAAATCTTTGTATTAAAATGTTTACATCATCCAGAGCTAAATCGAAAGACGAGGAAAAACTTGAAACTTTGAAAAAGCGATTACGTCTTCTTAATCTCAAATTAGGAGCATGCAAATTTATTTTAATAAGTACTAATAGACAGTCCAAATGATTATTCAAAATTTTATATTATAGTAGAAAGTGACATTAAACTCCGGCGTGTACTAAGTTTTTTCATATCAAATACCTTTAGCTGGTCATGATAAGAAATATGATTTCTAAAATTAGGAAAGATTTTGTACCTTTTATTTACTTGTTCTAAATTAGCATCATCTATACTGTAATTATTATGTAATTTTCGTTTTTTTTTTCTTTGAAAAGCTCATGATTTTACATTTTTTTGTATTTTTAATCTTAAATTGTTACTTTTATAATACCCGGAGACCACATGTAAATTGTTTTGTAATGATTTAGCATCTGCGACTGAATCAATCTGTTTATAGATCTTAACGTCGTCCGCATAAAGTAGAATATGACAGTCATTTAAACAGCTAGTTAAATCATTTATAAATAATACAAAAAATAGGGATCCCAACACCGAATCTTGAGGCACTCCAGATGTGGGTGTAAAGACAAGAGACTTTTTATTACTATACTTAACAAAAGCTTTTCCTTCTAAGAGCTGTTTGACACTATGCTAAGTTTTCTATAAACTTTTGTACAAATTAATTTATTAAAAATTCTCGGTCGTTGCAAACGGAGTTTACCTACAAATTTTTTCCACAAAATTTAGCATAGTGTCAAACAGCTCTAACAGAAATGATTGAAAAAATCTTAAATTATTTACTTTATCGAAAGCCTTACAAACATCTAAATAAATTAAGTCTACTTGCTTCTTCATTTTTTAATTGTCGATCAAAAATGTATGAAATGTTAGTAAATTCAACACAGTAGATCTCTTTGAAAGAAAATCATGCTGATACTCTTCTTCTCATATTGTGTATGTAGAATTAGTAACAAAAAATTGGGCAGTGACATTTTTTATTGAATTAATAATATTGCCTATTACAACTAATCAACAGTCAACTTGATTATTAAATAAAATGCGATATACGGTCGCCACCTTCATTTAAACATAATCTAACTTCCATGCACACACAATTCAGGCGAAGTTTTAGCCTGTTTTGTACATTGAACAAATAATCTAACTTGGTTTTTCGAAAACCTTTTCCAGCATATCTAGCGAATTATTTATTATTTCCTCAAATGATTTGAATATTCATTGACGAAGGTCGTCTTTATCATTGACAGTATATTAAAACTTGAGATTTTAATATTGTACATTTTTAATAATTACTTAATTTTTTACACTAGGTGTCTTGCTGCCTTCTTTACGTTCTACGCTCTTCACTTTTCTGTAAAATGCAAGCTTACAATACGGTGAACCAAGACGAAGAGTTTTACTAGAATTATCAAAATGAAACGCCACTTTCAAGAAATTCTTCTTGAACTCTTCAAATGCATCTCGTACTACAGAATAAACCTACTGGCTATTGATTTTTTGCCTATTTATAAAATAATTTCTATTGTTTAGCATTTGTGATGATTAGTGAAAGCCGTAGCTTTTTGATTTTAAGTAGTTTTTAGATTATGTTCAATTCAAATGAAATCATAGAAACTGACAGGTATAATTTCACATATCTAAGCAGCAGTAGCGACTAGTTCAATCTCAGAAACGTCTCTATAAATGTTTTTGTTCACCATGGCAAGCTTTGATGAAATCGTTTTTTGATCATCCGTTATTTTTGATAATTGAGAATGTCTTATCTAATATTAAGACTTCAAAGAGTTGTGGTATGCAACTGATAAATTGATATTGTGTTCCACTACTTCTGAACTTCAAGAAAATTAATTAGATACTTAAATTTAAGAACAAATTAAATAAAGAATGATGTTACTCAACTAAAGCGAATACGTAGAGTCTTGTTCTGAATCCAAATCACTGTCTACAGATTTAGCATTGCCGGGAATATCATATTTAAATATACAAATATGATGAATATCAGTTATATGTTGTGTTTTATTACGTAATCAAATTGTTATAAAATAATTAGAATGTTCTAAGAAGCACCGGTTTCACATTATCAACTTAATAAAACGTGTAGAATAACTCAACTTCCCTCTATTTCAATAAACCCTTTTATTACATTAACCAATATCAAAATCTACAACGTTATTTTCCTTAAATTTGGGCATCAACTACTGGGGTCAGAATTATGGTCCCGTGAATTCGATCCCAGACCCGAAAGAATTCGTTTCAGTTCCAAGCTCAAACTCACGTCGCATCGGTCCCATGTAGCTTTGCTCATGTTTATGGTGTTTACACTATACAAGATGTGCAGGTGGCAGGTGTTATTACCATTACACCACTTATCAGACTTTACAATGTAGAACTTCTTTAAATCTTTGTTGGGGATAATAAAATTAGAAAGACTTCGGATTAAATTCGTATGCATCGAAAAACACTGACCGTCTTATGTAATAAAAAAAGAAAACTTACATTGCTTTCAGATATCGTTGATTTCAAGGATAAGGGCAGTATTCCCTTTTCCCAACTTAATTTCATAGCATTTTGATTTTCTACGTTTTCCTAAAGCCAGCAGTCCTGCTTTGTTTGCTTTTGGAAGAAAACTTACTTCTGCCTGCAGCAAACGGCTAACCTGCAATTTAAAGCTCAATCATGTTTGAAAACGACAACAAAAATAAATTTGTCAAGTAAAGTTTGATATAGACAAACGAAAGAACAGCTATGGCCTGTTGTAAATGGTAATTCAAAAATTACTCTGTAGTGATAGAAATACACCTGTAGATTCCTTTCTGTATTTTTAAAGATATTTGTATTTAGAGATTTGCACAGACTGTCGGTCTATTTGATCTAACCTAAATTAAAAACAAAATAAATTTGGTGTGGAAACAAAAATCTGACACAATCTTTATAAAATCAGGAAACTTATACGTTACATCGATTGACCTGGGAAAAAGGTACGACCACTTTTAAAATCCAATACATGTAGCCTTTGTAGAGTTTGACATTAGTGTCAGCTTTCAATGTACTGGTACTAACAGATTCACTCAAGCATCCTTCGACTGCTTAGTAGGCTCTTGTACTTCTCTCTTTTTATACGTCTTATTGTTAGAGTAATTATGCTTGTAGTGACCCATAGTTGGCCTTCATTTTTTAAAAATCAGTTTGGAATAATGGGAGTGTCTCTCTTTACTAAGATAGAAATAAGTTTACGACTTTAATGTTTTTATGAGGTTACACAACTGTTGAAATGCATGAAGTTTGCGATAAAATCAAAATGCTAGGTTGATAGACTAAATCGTTCCAGTCTAGTCTCGTAAGAATTAGTCATAGTGGTTCTCCCTGTTAAGACTATACAGAGTGAACTAACTAGAATCTGCATGTAAAGCAAATAAATATAATTTTATTAAAAATTTAAATTAATTGCAAATAATGAGGTGATGAGGTGAAGACAATCCACCGTGAAATTATTCAGCGAGTTTGAAGAAATTGGAATATGAATTAGTTAGACCTACTAACAGATAGAGGAACATTTTGTATATTTATTAAGATTAGACACACCAGAATCTGACAAGCGAAGGAAGACTGTAAACGCTGCACAATTTGATTTGACTTTGTTGATGGGAATACGTAGGTAATTCTTCTGAGAAAGACAAACAGGTTGCTCTTAGAATTTACGGTTTCTATAGCCGCGGTAGGTTCGAAAATGAAAAACTTGCTCAAAGTTCAATATACCTGCAGTTAGTATTTTTTGTACAAAGAAGAAAGAGGCCATTAATCAACAAGAAAGGAGTCTGTTTTGTCTAAATACGAACCAGGAATTGATCGCAGAACCAATTTAAACTAGCTATATAAATCAAGATAGATAATATGGACCTAAGAATCAGCAAGCAGTGAGTTGCTTTCTAGTTGATTAGGAACAAGCCACTATTCGAACCCGACTTGTCTAGTCATGTATACCGATCCAAGATGGTCTTTAATCCTTCAAACAGGTAATTATAAAATTTGTATGTTACATTAAAAGAAATCAACGCAATAACTCAAAAAACAAATTTAACCTATGTTAACCTCCTCTAGCTGCCCTTACTTAGTGCATCGTCATTGGTATTCAGAATAAGACTCGAGAAAAAAGAGACTGATCATTACGTTACTGCTGGCAGCCATGAATTAAGATGGTTCTTGAGGATTATAACATAGATTTTTATCCTATAGAAAATCAAGCAGAATTTAAACATGCAAACATTTACATAATAAAGCAGTCACCTGAAGAGAGACTATAAAGCCTTTTGATGATGCTTCTGACATACATAACGATAATAGATATACATACGACCACTGGTGGCCAATTCTCATAGAATTTGTTGAAAAATTATTTTTGTACATTGCAAGGTATCACAGTTTCGTAATACGAATCATACAGGAAGAACTATAAATTCCATTTGACGTCTGAATGCCTTGACATTCAAATGAACAAGCACGAAGCTTCCTTTCTTTTATCCGCCTAAAATGATTTATTGAAACCCTATTGTTTTACTGAAATATATGCCTAGATTATGCAAAACGATCCAAGTCGTTTCAGTTAAAATATGTAAAGCACTGTTATTTTTTACAAAACCTTCCTCTCCAGTATTAACCGTTAATAGTACCAGCCTGTTAAAGATTGTCGACATAAAACCTCCTAAGGAATATTTTAACATGTATTATGTTGTAACCTCTGTTATGCTGCCAATTCAAATAGTGAAAGCGTATAAGTTACTTTCTCCCTGTAACCTTAGAAAACCTTTCTTGCTCTATTTAAAAAGAGATAGCATTCCATCAGTTTTGTCGAGTAGTATAAACTGAGTAGAGTAGAGTATTGCGCTTACAGTAAGCATACCCCAATTCTAATCTGGCAATGACTGTTTCTACTCAGGTATTCCATGGCTTATCTCACTACCTTTCATAAAACTTTGCGTTCTTGACTGAATGAAAATTTCTTATAGAAAAGCTTGTACCCCAAGAAAAAAAAATTAAACTCTATGTCTGGCTTTCTGTTTCTGTTGCTTTCAAGTACAAGAACCAGACGGTATTGAGAGTTAATCACACCGAGATATTTTAGGAATTTGAATGAGGATGGTGTCAATATTTCGGAATCGCAAAATGTAACCTATTTCAATATTTGTGTAGCCCAAACCAAACCCGCCATGCTTAGAATTAATAATAAAATTTATTATAATCTACTTACAGTTAGCCAGCTTTAAATGTTACTTTTGCACAGATTATATTCACTTTTCAATAAATATCGACATTGGAAAAATCTGAAGAGCACAAGAAATATTCTCTAATTTTGCAAACAAAACAAATAACAAATCTAAAACAAGCAACAATTGTAGCGTAAGGTAAAATTAATTCCAACCTTATTTTTCCTATTTAAAGTTAGCAGATATGTATTATGTTTATACGTTTTGGCATATTTGGATTAAATTCCCCCCAACTTGTAACCTGTTCACCTTTACATAAATCTTTCCCAGCTGAACACACAGTTCGTGATTTATCTCCATCTTTGAAAAAAATTACAATTGTCATCCATCAGTCTTTTTCATCTTTTCTACTTTAAAGCTCTAAAGTATACTTACCGGGCTTAGCAAAACATTTGCTTTACGAAACGTTGTTAAAGTGCTTTTGTGTCCTGTCGATCAAGGCTCATAGTAAATTTTATATCAATTTACAAAAATAGAAAAAAATAATAAAAAATGAATTTGTTATTTGTTTATCTTATTGTTGTGATAAACGTAATAACAACACACAAAAATTGCGCAATTCAATAATTATTTTAATGGTACAATTACAGCTAAACTAAGAATAGCTCATGCAGTAGTTAATGCGAGTATTATTATTTGCATGCCTGGAGCATAAATCTTGCTCTCGCATTATTTCAAAACTGCAGTTCATCGTGATGCAGTCGGGCCGATGAAAATGTGCATGGAAGCAAAAAAAGAAAAACAAACCAAAATAAAGTCAACACCCCGCCAACACGTCACACGTACACACGTAGAAGGCAGCACGTGTGCATGTGTATGTTCAGAGTTTAAAAACGCGCATTCCAAAACAATAATACTCAATCAATGATAGCAATGAGCCAATAACCAAATGGAACGTTACATTCACAGGAGGAGGGGTAATGTGACAACCCTGTTTACAAATGTTGCGATTGATTCTTCCAATGTTGTTTGAGCTGTACTGATCTGTCCACGTTCGCAACTAGTGCCCCGTGGGAGTGCATAAGTGACAGTTGTTATGTTGACAACCACCCCGTCGGAGATCTACCAAGACATACCGAAGTTCGTCGACTTTCCCCGTCAATAGTCCTTGGTTTTGTTTCTTCTGGCACGTCGCAGCTCTGTCACGCTAGTCATCAAGGTAGACCGTCGATATTTCATTGCTGTGCAGAAAAATTTTGAAAATTCGCATGTGATGGGAAATCGACAGGTGATTATCGATTTGCAGGGTGAGAACAACCGAACAAGACCCGCATGCGTTGAGATGAACAAAGAGACGTAGAGTGCGTTTGATAACGCACGCCGAAGATGTTTATGAAACCTTGAATGTCCAAATTCAATTTTAATTATTTTTATTCTTATTTTTTTATATTTTAAATATTTAAATGAAATGCTTTTTTTTCTTTTGAATATCAAAGATAAGGGACATGTATTTTAAATATAATCTAGATATTGTTTGTGACAGGGCTTTTTAGGTTACGAGTTTTCTGAATTTCTAATTAATTTGTTTGGTGATGTCTGAACGCTTTTGTTTGTGTTATTAACTTTTTATTTTTCTTTTCAAAACCGATATCTAAGTAAAACAAAAGAGAAAAATATAATTTTTAAATTTTATAATTAAAACATCTACAGGTAAAACAAAGATATTTTTGTTTTGTTTTTTGCAATTGAAAATATTCCCTATATGAATTCGTTCAGGTAATTAACACAAGAAAGTTTTTATTATAAACTAACTTGAAATTTAAATAACAAATATTGCTTGATATATGAATTTTGGTTATTAATGATTAAACTTTTAATTGAGAATCATAAATTTTTACATATTGATAACGATGAATACAATTGAATCGCTGTAGATTTTAAATTGACTCGTATAGAATGCCATGCCATAGCTATTCGTTGTTGAATGAAGTTTCGTTTGTAATAAAATTTAATAACAATTAATTAATATGCATTTAAAATAATCACTAACTTGACAGCTTGAAATAATGAATTTTTCAAGAAACCTACGTAAAGTGTAAGTAAAATAAAAGGGAAATTACTAGGTAAACGAGTACCAATCGTATTTCAAAACATATATGGATAGATATTGCTTTCATTGTTTTAACTGCTTACCAAATGGACTTTATCGTAAAATTTAATTGTATCGTTGTGTTCTAGATCTTTCTGTATACGTACCCCATTATGTTTCGTTTGGTTGCGATAGCATATCCAATAGGTTTTAAGTACAATGCTTTATTGCCCATTCTTTTAGATTTGATTTGTTGTTTGTACATGCGATACCATCGAGAAGGTGATTAGAATTGAAAGTCATACTTCTGAATGTGAATTTAAATAACTCTAACGAAGTATAACAATGTATAAACAACTACGAGTGATAATATTGTGATAATTTAACTGAAAATTTAAATTGATTTTTGAAAATTACACACAAATGTAAAATTTAATAATATTTAGACAAGAGTGAATCAATTTTTGTTCTAGCAGGTTAGGATGCCAATAGTGTTCGGTTACAATCTGTCAACAGGCACCAATACTCAAAATAAACATGCTAAATCTTGAAAATAGGAAATATCTCGATTTGACATCATCGATGTCGTTTATACTAACTCCAGTAAGGCTTTTAGTAAAATTATTTATAAAGTCTTATTGACTAAATTATCCCAGACAGATGTTCATAATGTTCTCTTTCGATGGTTGTGTTCGTACATTAGGAAGCGCTCGCAAGCCGTATCTGTTAATGGTGTTTTGAGCAAAATTTTATAGTACAACTTCTGGCGTTCCGCAAGGATCACATTTGGGTTCCCTTCTGTTTGCCATATATATTAACGATATCAATACTTGTTTTCATAATAGTGAATTTCTCTCGAATACGGATGATTTTAAAATTTATCATAAAGTACAACTACCAAGGTTAAGGATTTAGGTATAATATTTGATTCCAGAATGTCATTCGGCACACAGGTAGACAAAGTTTGTAGAACAGCTAATAAATTATTGGGATTCCTTCTAAAAGTGATAAAACATTTTAAGAATACGAATCCTATCGTTGGTTTATACAATGCGTATATCTATTCTTATCTACGTTATTGCTGTTCACTATGAAATCTACGATATTCAATCTATACAGGGTGTTAAGGGTATAACCGGCCATATTGCTAGGGTGATAGAACTGTTCAAAATAAACGAGAAATTGTTATACAACTTATGTCCTAAACGCAGCACTTCTTAATATAAGATACAAGAAAATTTCGTGCAACTTAGCAACAAAGTAGGATTAGAATTGGGATTGATCGATATTTCTTGGCTTGGAAATAAAACACATGTTTTGAAATATTTAAGAAGTTGCTTATATAACATCGACATTGATGCCAGATTTGTATTTTGTTTATTACAATTAAGAATTTGAAGTTGGCTGGTTCCAGTTTAAATTAAAAAGGATATAGAAGCACGTTTGCACTTAACGTCTACAGGCTATAAATCGTCGTGATTCTACACCGTATGGAGCCCAATGCCTTAGCAAAGAAAACTGCTTGTTAACACTCAGTTAAGGTGTGCAAACGTGGCTGGCGAGAACAATACATTAGCTTTACTTAATTATACCAGAGCGAACCAAAAAGCTCAATGCAAATTAGTAGGCTTAGACCAGTATAACGGCCTTTTTGAAATTAGCAACGAGTAGGAAATAATAACTTATTTAAAATATAGTTTTCGTATTTCTTCAAACAATCGAGATATTTTCTGGACCCAGCTTATTTGTTAGACAGCGTATGTAGATATGTGGGGATAACTGTCTATTTACCACTCTTCTTGCTTTATCTCTGTCATTTCTATTATATGTAAACTACAATAAATTTCTAATTAATGGACAAATTCTCCAAAGCAGAACATCTCTACTATACGAACAAAACCTTTGACATTTCCGGTATCTGCTCAAGGAGGTTTCACTGTACTTAGGTAGTCATTTGCTCAAACAAGCATTTACTCATGTATCCGATTCTTATTGGGGTTAGTACTGTTTACTGGTGTATTACTATTGTATTTAAAAAAGAAATACACTGCCCTCTGGACAGCTTTCAAATTTAATTTGCTTAATACCCTAGAACAAATCTATTTATTATTCTTTTTATGTACATGTTTATATGGTACATAGTGTTAGTATTTAGGATTAATTGGCTAGGTTGTTCTAATACACGTTTCTATTAGAATTATAGTAGTTGAAGAATATATATTCAATAATTGAAGAGTATAATTGAATAAGGGGGTAAGTGCTAAAAAGTAAAATTTTCAGTAGTTGCAATAATCTGTTTTATTTTGTTAAACGTGTTAACCTGCATGAATACATTTGAAAAAGTGAATCTTACAAGCATAAGAAACTTATATTATACTGGAAAATCAAATGTACCAATTTTTAAAGTTTTTATAAATTGTTTTTTTTAACATTTCTCTTGTTCCATGTCCCTATTTCAGTAATATTATTTTTTGTGTATACGTAGCCAGGTTGATCTTGGGTCACTTTTATCATGGAAAGTTTGGATATGCAAAACTCAGAAGTAGATATTAAAGAATCTGCTGCTTCTTGCAAGTTAGAAAAGTTGTCGTGATTTATTGTAATCTTTATTCCTTTATTATGTCTTTTATGTCGTCAGGCACAAAACGTTTCTTCACTCTCTTTCTTTCCCCAATCTAAGCAAAACGTCTGTCGTTTGGGAGGAAGCTATGACCACTGACAAGAAACCTCAGAGTAATTTCTGTGAATAATCCAACAGATGTTAGAAACATCATAAGAAAAATTGCGACTCTATTTTTATTTTGATCGGTTATTGCACCAATAATAAGTTTAGGCTTCTCTGTGATACCAGAGTTCAAGACTTGTCCTCTGGACCCTTCATTATTGCCCGAAATATGCACACTGAAGTTATATACTAATAGCTGTCTCATGTAAGACGTATCGGAATGTGTTAAGCTAGGCATTAATAACACTTGATCCATGATTATAGTAAAAGTATTACTGCCAGGAAGTTACGATGCAGCAAAGTCTTCTGTCACATTAGTCTGAGCAGCTTTTGCTTTGCGATGATGCAATTCTAAGAATGCCCTTGCAGATGCAGATGTAGGGGCGTGGCTTTTTTTTCACATGCGTACCAATCACAAGTTACAAGTATCTGTTCTTGGTCTTCGAAAACTTAAATTTGGAAATTTCTTTTTAGAAACCTGAGGGAAGTACTTGTATAGCACTATATTATCGGAAGACTTGTTCAGATGTGCACACTGTATGAGGTAATTGTACGCACAAATGAATTTTTGGTACTTGGCCCCTTTTAGGAGACAAATAGCATGGCACTTAGAGCGGTTTTATGTAAAAATATCAATTTTCGATTTTTTGGCACTTACCCCCTTATTCAATTCTACTCTTCAATTATTATAGCTTTGACATTGTCATATTTAGTTTGAATTAATAATGAAACATAACACAGTTGAATCTATAAGGTAATTTACTATATAGCGAAAAAGAAGATAGAAATACAATAGAGAAAATAAAACTATGAATATATTTAAGTTTTTTTATAAAAACGTGAAGAAATTTTTGACAATTTCTTTGCTGATTTAAAGTTCTTAATAAAACAATGTAATTTTGAAGACCAAGAAGAAAAACTATTACAAGCACAAATTTTGTTAGGTATTAAATCGAAAATTATTCAGGAGAGAAAATGTTTCTTTAGATAAAATGATAAGGTTTTGTAAATCATCTGAGTTAGCTGGGAAGGACATGAAAATAATTAATTCAGTTACAAATGTCAATCAAGTTGATCAAGTACGTCCATTTAAGTCAGCTAGAGGTTCAACTTCTAGTGCTTCGAAAAAAATTAAATGTTGAGTTGTAGCAGAGATGATGATTATTTTCCCAACCACTTTGCCGTGGTTTGCAGAAATAATAAATCAAGATTGCCCCAAAATTGTCGCGAATTGGAAAAAAAAATGATTCTTACTAAACTGAGTCCTGATGCCATATCATTTGCTAGTTTAGCTATGTTAGAAGAATACTCTTTAAACTCAGAGATAAATTTAAAGATGCATGGAAATCTTTAACAAAACGAAATATCGTTACTGCTCTTAAGGAACTAACAGTTTGGGTATCCAATATTAATACAGTTGGAAAGTCAAATGATTCTCATTAAAATTGTATTGATCTCGCACATCTTAATGAGTATACCGTAAAAGAGAGATAAACATTGCCAACTTTTAAAGAATTAGCTCTAAATTTAGCTCATAAAAAGTATTTCGATATACTTGATATAAAAGATGACTTTTAATACATTAAGCTAGTCGATAAATCTAGTAAGCTCTGGGCATTTAGTACAGTATTTGGTACATATCTAACGTTTCCATAAATTTATTTTTTTTAGATTGTCGAACTTGCCAGAATTACTTCATAAACTAGTTTTTAAATATTTTAGGGATATAAAAGGAGTAACAGATTTATTCTCATGATTTACCCATAACAAAAGAAGAAAATGATAAAGTAATCAAAACTGTTTTAGATCGAGCTAGAAAACTGAACATAAAATTCAATTTTGATAAATTTCACTTAGAAGTAATATTCTGTGAAGAGGGATCCTGAAGAGATTTAGGTTATTCAGTCATTAAGAAACCCAACAAATAAAACCGAACGGCAATTGCTGCAGTAAGCAGTAAGGTGTTAGCGCCTTTCGATCCAGCTGAACATATTGTTATGTTATTCAATGTGACATATTGGATTTTGTATGTTGCAAAATACTAAGCCAGTGCATGTTTCTCTGAAATAGAGTACGAAATTGAAAAACAATTTGTAGCAGTGAAATCTTCTTGTCAGAAATGTGATACATAGATTCATGGACAAACCCCTGTGTAAAATAACAAATAAAAGAATTAGAAAACTCAAAATTGATGTTATATCGATTTGATCTGAAATATTTATCCGGTAAGAAAATATTTATTGCTGATTACCTACCTCAATGAAATATACAGATTGATCAGTAAATTGATGAATTAATGAACGATATTGTGCATTGAATTGGAGTCAATGAACGGTAATTTGCTACAGCTCACAATCCAGTTCTTAAACAAGTAATAGATTACTGTAAAGAGGGTTGCTCCAGTAGTACCCGTATCAAGTCTGACGGTGAGATCATTTGCTATTTTAAATATAAAAGCGAGATTGAAAATAATGATAGGCTAATTTATTACAATAAAAGGGATGTACCATTGGCACTTAGAATGTATACTCTAAAATAGTAACTGAACTCTTTAATTGGCTAGCACTGTCATTAGATATAAAAAATATAATATCGTCTAGCAGTATCCGCATAAAATACAAAAGATCAAATATTCGTGAGCCATTACAAAATTATAAGATTCCTAATACACCTTTTTACAAAGTAGCTACCGACATAGCTGAATGGGCCGGAAATAGCTATTTAGTTGTTATTGACTATTAGGTGGGAAGAAGTTTTTAGGCTGAGCAGTAGAAACAGCGTTTCTGTAACCACAAAACTCAAAGAATTGTTCAGTAGATGTCACATCCCTACCGAACTAATTGCTGGCAATGTACGATTTAACAGTTACAAATTAAAAAAATTTGCAGAAAATTGGAATTTTACTATTAAAATTAGTAGTCCTCATTATTCACAAAGCAAGAGTCTTGCTGAAAAAATTGTGAGCATAACCAAGAAGATGGTGCAACAATCTCATGAGATAGGTGGTGATATAGAATGATACAGACTAAAATATGAACTTGTGCCAGAGATGGTTTATCATTCTATGCTTTCCAAATCTATCAGAAACAGATATATTATAAGAAAAATGATTACATAGGGTGCTCTCTGTAATTTACATACATCGAATTAAGTGTTTCTCTGTCTTTTTTACTTAAGATCGAATCAAACAATGGTCTTTCCATGGCGTTTCTTCATTTATATTATTATACTACATAAATATATTCATGTTTTGGTCGTGTAGTTCCTAGGCCATCCTCGTATAGCTATAATTAATGATTGACTTAATTAAAATAGTGAGGCAAATTATTGTATTTGAACATAATTTGATTACTTAATTAATAATAAGAGTGAAAAATTTTAAAATTAATAAAATTAAAATTAAAAGTAATAAATTTGTTAAAAAAGTCTCTATCATTCAGATGATGTATTGTTTGATATCTAAAATTGACCAACTTGAAAGGTTAAATATGTAAATTACGTATTAATAATTTAATTAAACTTTTAGAGTTGTAATCTTTCAATATTTATTAAATATTAAATAATTTTTAGTAAATTAATAATAATTGTGCAATACATATCAAAAACTTTAGATCTCGCGTGGGATTCTAACCCACATCTTCGAACATCCGTATCGCAACTTTTCCATTTAAGCCGTCATTGTTAATTTACTAAAAAGTCTTTTATATTTAATGTAAACATAATTGAATTATAAATTAAAAATGAGATTTTTCTTAAATTTTAAGATTAGGGAATTAAATAATTGATACACTAATGTCCGATGTTTTTTTATTATTTTTTTTAATTTTATTTATTTACTATTTAAGTAGACTTTATCCTTCCATTAAATTTATTTTTTAACACTTAGTAAATTTGTGTATTACTGACATTGAGTAAATTTACTTGTTAAGCAAGTTGAAATAAATTTCTATCAAGTAAGTTTTACTTGTTAGAATCAAGTGACAGCACATAAATTAACTTGTGCAATTTGAATTTGTTTTTATCCAGACAAGAAATTGTTAAATGGGGTCAAGCTCTTCAAGAAAATTGTTGTGATAATATCTGCGTCAGGGATCAGTGTATCTTCTGTATCATCCCTTTGCAATGTACTATAATGAAAAAGAATGTCTAAAAAATATGCTGTATTGGTTAGTAACCCTGATTAAAAACGATATCAAACTGATAATTGCCGGAAAATATTTGTAGGATTTTTATGTTTCTGACAGCTTTCAAATTAACACAGGCGGTCATTTTAGTGTGAGAAAATCTACACACAAACAAACACTCAAACTTCAAAGAAGATTTGTTAATATGCCAAATACTATTCAAAAAAGACCAGAATATGTTTGCAAATTTACCTGAAAAGACTTTATAGTGTCTGCTTTTACCACCTAAGAAGGAATTATGGGCAAAAGCTTAACTTGGGAGTTACTAGAACTCTTTTGAAACCATAACATACGAGTGAGCACATATAAAACGAAGTCAACCGTGGAATAGGCGGTTTATTAATTTTAAAATTACTTTTATAGAACTGAATAAATTCTACGTCAATCTCTTCAATGAATAAATTACATAAATCCTACGAATAGTTAATTTAATAAGCAAAAAGTTCAGTTAAATAGTTATAGGAACCAGAGATAAAGGAACGAGAAAGTTCCAAAACCGTTGGTACCAAACTATCGTTCTATATGCCCTTGATGGTACAAATTACCCCTTAGTTACCACCAGTTTGATGACCTTCTAACTCCGCTGTTAGTTTCCTTATACAACTCAATTTCCTTTAATAAGTGGTTTTTTGTCATTAAATGCCGCCAATGCCAAATTAAAGCCGCCATGTTACAACGAATTCTGAAAACAGAGACGTTAAAATTAGTTTGAAATATAAAACATCTGCAAACACTAAAAAGATATAGCATCTTTTTCTTCTATAAGATAGATTTTAGTCATTTTTACTGTAAGTACAGTAAGTTGAAGGTAACTAACACCAGAGTTACAAGATCATTAAGTTGGAGGCAGGTAAGAAACTCTCCCACTCCACACATTGTTAACGACATCAAAACGCGAATCCATCTTTTGATTCCAGAATCAAAAGGTGCATTTTCTGGCGTCCTTCATGCCTATTGCCCACGTGGCTTCTTTAACTCTTGTACCTACATATAGCTTTTAAACAGAATTTTTTGTTTATTAAATTAATTATTCGTAAGATTTATGTAGTTTATTTATAGAAGAAATTATTATTCATCCAACACTATGGAGTAATTTTAAACTTTTTTTTTAAAAAACATCCTTTATTGAATATGCATAGTACAATCTTAATTACATTAATTTATTACTACAGTTGAATTGTGCTTATATACTAACAAGCAAGACGAGTGCAGGTTAAATACATCAATATGCATTTCCTAAGACTAAACAATCTGACTTGAACTAAATTAAGTTTAACACTACTATAACAATTCGTGTGGTTTGGTACGCTTCAACCTTCTGATTTCTTGCGTGTTGTCTAAGAGTTGGATGACTTCCACGTTGGTGTGGCGTAATAGTCTTCTTTCGTGCTTTGTTGCGTATTCTTGAGTAACTTCGTGAACCCATTTGATTACAAGGTCACTGTGTAGTTCTTCATTGGTTACGTAGCGGTACGCATTGGTAATCAGTCGAAGAAATTTGTTTTGGCTTCGTTGTATAATCAGTTGATTGGATCGTTTAGTGCAACCCCAGAGGTTTATTATTAACTGATAAATCAGTCTTTTTGATCTTAGGTCAAGTTGGGAATGTCTACCAACTAACCAGTACATTTGTCTACTTTTGAGTCTGATTTGTTCGGCTTTCTGTCTAACATGGTCAACCTGCTATCAAGATGAAGACCGAGGTATTTTGCTGAATCTGCTTTAGGGACTTGGTTTTCCCCAAGAGGTATAGTTAGGTTAATATCTGGTCTACGTAACGCAAAATTAACATGGACTGTTCAGCTTTATTTTCCAGTCTAATGTCCATCTGTGGATCTTATTGACTGCAACTTGAAGTTTTTCTATTGCTGCAAAGATTTCTTTAGTACTCTACATGGGAGTGGCAAGTTTGTTTTTGTCAGATTGTACCTCTTAAACGGAGCTTCTTCAATCAATATTAGTTTGTCCAAAAACTTAACTCATCATGTACTATATCATACTAAAGATTAATCAAAAAAACTTTAAGTGGCCTGCTTGAAATAGAATGCCTCGCAAGTTGTATGTGACGCAAATTTAAAAATTATGGACGTGGTGTCAGATGGCTATTGTCTTCTCACTACAGCAGTATAGATGAGGACTAGATTTGAAAATTATGAATTTTTAGTGCATATTTATTGTGGACAGCGGCTGCCCTTGCAGATAATATATTTTGACCCCTTTATTGTATCTTATAAACTACGCTGAAACAAGATACAACAGAACAGTTTGAGGTATTAGAAAGAAGATTTCTTTGTTTCTTTTTGGGATTATGGGTATTAATTATAAGGCTGTTGCAATAATTATAATTATGATCAAATCTTACAATACGCTATGTTTAAATTAACGTGAAACGAATTTGAAAGTTTTGCAAAGTAACGCCATATTATTTCTTAGTTTTCAATATTTCTTCTTTCACCGTTAATTCTAGCTATCTTCTGTTTAATGCTAAAATGCCACTTTCAAATCTTTCTTTCTCATGGTATGCTTTAAATATTTCTAATTGATCTTTTTTTCAATTGCGTTTTTATTTGGCGTAGGGTCTAAACGTTGTTTCTTTGTTTTTAAATAAGATGCTTCTATGGACTCTTTATTGATTCTGGAGGCTTGGACGTATTAGTCAGACTCGTATCTTTATCTGGTTTAATTTTGAGACTTTACCACCAAAGAATCATTTTTTCATGACTTCAGTATATCCCTTTTGAAGTTCATACATATCAAATGTTCCGTAAACGAAAAAAAAACAAAAGTAAATAGTTTAATTTAACTTATCAATAGAGCATCATTGTTATAATACATTATTGGAAAGTCTGTAATAGTCTGAAGTTTTTTATTTATTATTTTGTGAGTTGGTAGTTTACAAGAACCCCAGCAGTTTTATATAGTTGAATTTGCAAGAATCACGGGAGTTGCATTATTCCTAATATGTTATTCAAATTTGCTTTATAAGTAGTTTTAATTGGGAAGATTTTCTATCTTCTGTCATTGAAATATCGTATATGTGACAGCAATTTTTTTCTGAGCATTATTTTTCTTCTTAAAACTACTTCCTTCTGTTTGCTTATTTTCTATAATATTCTGATAATATTTAACAATATCCATTAAAGTTTCTTTTTTGTATTTAATATAATTTTCCTTGCGTTTTCTTTCCTTTTATCCATTTTTAAAATAACTCGATTCTTTCATTTTTAGGGTAAACACAGTCGGTAATCTTATTTGTTTGATAGACATTCAATTTTATTTGTTTGGTATAGTTATTCACTTGGAAAATTATTACAATATTAAACCTAATTTATTTGGAAAAATACCAAGCAAGTAGATTTATTTGAAAAGTAATTTTTTGGCAATAAATTGTAAACTGAAGCTAATAAGTAAGTCTAGTGTACGCGGTGAATTAAAAAAGTTGCACAACAATAGAGCTCAAATGTACCAAATTCAGAAGCAACAATCAAACTAATATCAAATAAACTCACAAATAATTAAAATATCAAACTAAGGAAATTAAACTGTAAAAGTTTATTGATCAATAGAAAAAGGTTTGGAAAGCATGACATAATTGACGATGTGAAATTCTTTCTTTCTTTGTAAATTATAGTAGATTTGGAGTGCTTTTAATATCATCACTGATGTTAAGAAGCACTTTAATACTAGTTTTTGGATCAAATGTATCATTATGAATATGCACGTGGTCAGCAAAAACCAATTGATTCAGTCTTATATTTCTGCAGTACTTCCTACCTTATTACCACCGTTTCTAGTGTTCATCTCTTTATAATATTGATTTATTTGTTGTTGGAAGTACTTTATTCTTAGAAGTACATTCAAGATATATCTTTGAATTTATTTTTACTGTAAAGGTTGTGTTTATATTGAGATTTTTAAATGGGATGGAGAAATATCTGCCGTTTTGCTTGTCCTTATTGGGAATAAACCAATGTTATCTTTAATATTCTTGATTTTAAGCTTTCTATCTAGTAAACTTAACCTGTAATGTAAATTATCCACAATTATTTACTTGATAATATTTAGTTGTTTATTAAAGTTGGTTTCATTTAGCTACTTATATTAAAGTGAATTGATAGCAACAAACTTGAGTGAAGAAGAGAAATTGCTATTATAGGTAATGATATTCTCATTTGTGTATTTTTTCTATAAATCGGAAATTTAAACTTATTGGCGACAATATTTATATTACGATCTAGAAAACCTAAACCTTTATTATTTATGTAATGTCCAATAAATATAGAAAACCCGCAGGGAAACTATTACTTTAATTCTATCCTAAATTCAAAACACCAAGACTTATAGGGTATACCTTGTATAACTGGAAGTAAATTTAAAACATTTGAAAGGCAATTCCCTACAATCTTTCTTGATACGACTGTTTGATATTTTGGAAATACTATGATACAGCCGAAAATTAATATATCAGTACGCAACTTTGAAAAATGATAAACTAATCGACCAGACGTTTCCTTTGAAATATTTATCTAGTCATCAGGAATTTACCCTATCAGCTTTTCGGTATCATTTACTAACACCCTGTATAGGTTTTCATAGAATTTCGATTTTTAAGGTGTTATCATTTGATTAAGTATACCAAATAAGAAGAAACAAAAATTTCAAATTTCAAATATAACAACCCTTTTTGAAGACCTTTGGATTTTAAAAAAGTAAAGAACTCTTAGCCACAAAAAGTCAGCGGATGGTATAAAAAAATATATAAAATGGGGGTAAGCTATTAATGTAAATGGAAAATCGTACTACATTACCCAATAGAGCATGAAGAGGAAAGTTGTGGATGGATGTCTAACACCGTTTCAGAGTTACAGCTTTTAAAGAAAAATGTTTAGATTTTCAAAGACGTCACCCCGTCATGGTCCAGGTCAGTAAATACTGGAAAATATCACCTTTCACTGACACGTTATAATTAGATTGTTACTGAACTCGTTTTCCGTTTCTATTTTGGTGATTGAACAAAAGTTTTTAATATGCGTTTCACCTAAATTTGGAACTAACTTTTTACGCACTGCTATGGTATAACAATAGACGTGTAGATTACCTCGAAAAAGTCAAAGGTTATTGAAAGACAAGTACCTCTAATGCGGATCCTTTATTTGGAATGTTGAAAATTTAGTGTCAAAAATTATTTTAAAGACGGACTTGGCAGTTGATATAACAAAAGAAATTAGTAGGTGCCAAAGATTTTTTGTTTTGGACTATCACGGAGTATAACAAGGATTCTGATTGACATATAGGTTATGTAGAAGTAAAATTTTTAAAATGGCAGTAAAGCTGTCATTTACGATAGGTTTCTTAGGATGTCCTTGTAAATAAGTAGTAGAAAACTGTTATTTGATTGGCTAATTTTTGTGGTTACTATGATAACAACAAGGTTATATATTCGATAATTTTGCATTTTGTTTTAGAAACTAGAGATTAGATATTTCAATGCTCAAAAGTCTATTATTTTTTATTATTCTTTATTTAGTAGTATTGTATGCTCCAGGTCTTGCTTAATCTGGTCGATTGGTTGAACAACACGTAATTGTAGATTTAAATTTCTCTTCTAACTACAATAACTCATTGTTGTGATCTTTATACTTTTACTACAATCCTGGAAAATTCTACCTAAGCAGACCTACCAGCATCCACTCTAAGAAAACTACGAAAATTTAGTAATAGGATTTAAGGAAGTGTTTAGTGCCTCTTAAAAGATTTGTCCGAAATATTGTGAAATGCACTATACCTGGGTTATCTCATTATTACATAGTCGTTTTACCTCATTTTTAAAATAATAACTTTTGACGTAATGATTGAAAAACATCGATTTGGATAATTAATTGACAAAAGCATTATCAATAACTTACATAGATATAATTCTATACGTTTCCTAGACATTGATGGTCAGAGGTTCAGATTTGTTGAATCATTTTGGTAATGTTTTTTTGACATGCGCTTCGCTGCCTATTTTTCCGTTGAAGTTTAATTTAGGGTTTTAGAGTTTAAAATCGTTTATTAATACAAGAATGTTTAACGATCTATAAACGGAGCATAGCGTCTTTATTTTATGGTAACATAAAAAAATATATATCACAAGCCGTGTCTTCGAGAGGTTGCATTGCACTTTCTCAGGTTCCTCTAACTTGCACTGTGTATCTATAAAATGGTGGGTTCCCTAAAACTTGTGATTGTGAAGAGCTAATAGAATTGATGCTAGACGACAGCAGTTCTAAATAAGATATTGAAAAGTTCTTGCATTTTGCACTCGTAAAGGAAGAAAAGCCAAAAGACGAGGATTTTGTAAATAGTGCCATGGACATCACTTTATATTTTCTTCATTATTTATTATTTTAGTAATTATTTTCAATTATAATGGCGAACAGTATACCAAGAGAGAGAGAGAGAGACATTAAAATCTTTAAGATTTGAATATAAGTGAGCATCACGTTTTCAATTTGGCGAGGCTACTCGATCATGTGATCACATTGCCCCAGTACATATTCAGTATGTAATAGCTCGATGCTAGTGTGATGCCACCCGAACGTGTCAAATGAAGATTATACAGAAAGATTGTCTTTAGATTATTAGATTATCTTCCAGTTATTATTCTAATATTTTATTATACGTGCCCTTATAGCATTTTAGATGTCTTACCTTAACTGTTTTGGCGTTATTCAGTTATTTGTTCCTGAGTTATCGCAAACTAAACTTAGGGCCTGTAGTAGTGACTTATCTCCTATACGCAATTAACACATAGATTTTTTTTTAAAGCTCATTTTCCATAAATTGTAGTACTGAGTTTGTTTTTGGCAAATATATTCACGCCTTGAAAAGAACGCATTAAAATCTAAAACTGAGGGTTGGAATTTAAAATTAGCCTACCGTAGCAAAAACATTTGCATCAAGATAACCTTTTGGTTAATACTATAATATCTATACTTAGTTTTAAAAGCTTACTTACAGAGTAGGGGCGCAAGAGTCAAGAGGCGCCATAAGAGCGCTAGGGAAAAATGTAATTTCTTCGTAGGTACTGAAAGAAACGCAACCAAATAAAGGCCAATGATAACAATAATTTGTCAGTTTAAAACAGCCCGTTCTCTGCAATTTTTGTGCATTGTTAAACAACATATAAGCAGTAGCAGTACGAATGCGATTTTTTATTGCATTTATGACTGACTCAAGGACACTCATAATTCATTAAATGCAGGATATGAACGGAAGAACGTATCTGAAAGTACGGAAGTAATGCAAGATGCTTTACACATGCTAGATACACCAGATTCTAATGTTGGATTTGTAACAAGTTCAGCAAACAGTACATTTACGACTGAAAATGCAAATACATTCATGGCTAAAAATGCAGACACCGAAAACGGTTCTAGAGAATTGCCCGAAGAAGCAACAGAGAGCTCCATTGGATCTGCATGCTCCTCAAAGATAAATAATACCAACGACTCTGAATGATTAGTTGGAAACAGGATAGTCGACATATTATACGTTCTAGAATGCCTGAAACGTATAAATTTACATGGAGAGCGCTTTGGATGCTTAATAAATAATTTAGTTTTTACATTAGAACGTCGATATGGTCTACGATCGGTACTATTCTTTAAGTGCAATATGTGCAACGAGACATTTAAATTGTCAACGGTAGATCCCAATGGCACATCAATGAATCTAAACACCGCTGCTGTAGCTGGATGTATGAGCACTGGAAATGGATACTCTAACATGGAAGAGTTATTGTCTGTGATGAACATACCACCAATGTCTTCGTCAACCTATAAAGAGCATCACAGGATTGCAAGTGCAGGTTGGGAAGCCGTCGCTCTAGAAAAAATGACAGAGGCTGCACAGGAAGAAGCTAAACATGCGATATCCATAAACAGCGTTGACGAAGAAGGTTACCCCCTTGTTCCTGTAGTTGCGGATGGGGCTTGGTGCAAGAGGTCCTACAAGACCAATTATAACTCTTTATCGGGAGTTGCTGCTATTGTAGGTCAGCATACTAGAAAAGTGTTGTGTATAGGTGTCAAAAACAAGTATTGCACATATTGCGATCGTGCATCTGCACAAAACAAGAGTCCTTCAACACCTGCTTGTGGAAAGAACTATATTGGCAGTTCTTCCGGTATGGAGTCTGCTATCCTGGTGGAGGGTTTTAGAAAAAGTGCGGAGATGTATGGTGTAAAATATACAAGATTTATAGCCGATGGAGATAGTAGCACCTACAAGAAGATTTTAGAAGCACGGCCTTACAATAACGTAACCGTAGAGAAAGTAGAGTGTAGAAACCACTTACTTCGTAATTATTGCAATAAATTGCGATCAATAACAACAGATACAAGCTACTTCTAGAATGCAGAATTAAGCGAATGAGGAATGCAGTTACTGGTGCGATACACCATCGCAAAATGTGCCACAATAAATCCGAAGCTGTTACATATTTACAGAAAGATATAGAAAACAGCGTTTGTAACGTATTTGGTCAACACACTAATTGTGCGGAATACTTTTGCACAAGTAAAGAAGAAGAAAATTTATTTCTCCCTTTGCAATCCGTCAGCAAAATGTATGATAAGATCATGCTGGCAGTGAAGTATTTAGCTCACAATGCTAGAAGTCTTATTCAGGATGTCGATAGTAATGTTGTGGAGCAGTTTAATTCTATTATCGCCAAATTTGTGAGAGGTAAAAGAATAAACTTTGCCTTAAATAAATCGTATCAACCTCGCTGTGCGGCAGCGATCGTCTCTTTTAACACAAAACGACCACATTATTTTTTGCATAAAAATGTATGCACATCAAGTCCTGGAAAAATCACCAAGAAATTAGAACCGAGAAGAATCAGAAAACTTAATTTAGCTGCTCTTAGACGTATGAACGTCAGAAAAAAGCAAAATCATGTGACTGTAAATAAAAAGGAAGTTTTAGGGGATAGTAACTATGGAGAAAACTGCGAATAGCCGGATATGTCTGAGGAATTATTTCAAGAAGAAAAAAAAACATTTTTAAATAAACTAAAAAGAACAAAAAAAAAAGAATTAGATTAGAACGAGAAACGATTCTTCAAGCTGAAAGCGGGAAATGGATGGAAGAGAGAAGAAAGTTGCTGACTGCTTCGAACTTTCATAGGGTTTGTCGAAGGCGTAAAAATACAAGCTGCGCAAATCTGGTTCGACATCTTCTTTACGATGCCTCAAATTTGAACATACTGTCACTGATGCACGGCAGAAAATATGAAGAACAAGCTAAGGAGCAATTATCGAAACAAGAAAATGTGACGATTCAAGCTTGCGGGTTGTTTACTGATGAACATCTTTATTTTCTGGCAGCAACCCCAGATGGACTTGTAGGTGACGACAAAATTGTCGAAATTAAATGTCCATCATCTGCCTACAACATGACAGCAGATGACGCCATAATAAATGGAAAGATAAAATTTTGGAAAAAAAATAAAAGCAATGATATTGAAATTAATCGTAATGATAAGTGGTTCTACCAAATCCAAGGGCAGTTGTTACTCAACGTCACACTTGCATATTTGGTGTTTGGACGGGACCCAACATAAAAATGAAAGTAGAATATGTCAAACGAGATGATGAATTCTGGAACACAGAAATGGAAGAGAAGTTAACGAAATTCTACATGGATTGCATGTTGCCAGAATTAGTTGATCCTCGATACACTAGAAATATGAACATACGCGATCCAAACCATATAACAGAAGAAATAGAAAAAACAAGAAACAAGCTGTCTAACAACAAGGCAACGGAGAAAAGAAAGAAAATCTTGAAGAAAGACATAGCACACATCACAAGAATTATAAATGTCACAAAAAACACTTCAACAGTCACAGCATCAACAGCAACAACAAAAGCAGCAGAAGACCTGTCGGTTGAGAAGTTATTACAATCAAATGAATACGTTGAGGAAAGTGGAAGCAATACTGAAAACCGTAGTTTGAACCAAAGTAAAGCAAGAAAGCGGTTGTGCTACTAAGTAAGACTTTTTTTTAACTTTATATTTATGTAGTTACTTTTTGTATTTTTAGTTGATAGTTGTAACAAGTTTTGTTTTTATATTTTTTTTTGCGTTTGGATGTAGTTCAGGAAGCTTACTCTTTCTACTTATGTATGTCGTGAACCAAAATTAGGATTTAAAGATTTTAATTTAGTCGTTCTTTTTATTATTATGCTATTACTGATAGAAATATTTTTTGTTAACATTTTTTGTATATTTCGAAAACACCCTGTATAGGTTTAAATAATGTTTTATGTTTTACTTTTTATATGTACGTTATTACAATAAGATAAAGACCACTATTTAACTTATTTTTATAATATTACGTAACTTTCTTTACATACAGCAGTAATTTTAGATCTTTTTTGATATCGTAATTAACTAGTTATACATACCTATATTAGAAAACATTGGGGCAACTTTATTTATATATAATACTCGTCGATAAGGTTTTATCTTATTGAAAGACCCTCGAAAAATAAAAAAGTACAAACTGGTGTGAGTTTTTGAAGATTATTTATCGTTTCCAAGATAAAGTGTATTATGACTACAGTTATTTACTTCTCCATGAACTGCACAACGTGCAAAAAGTACGTGCTTTTACGTACTGTAAAAGATTAGCATTTTGAATATTAATTTTTATTTTTAAAAACCTATTCCATGGACCTATCCGTACACTGGTATCAAATTAATATTTTCTAAGAACGTTTTCAAAGTAAATTCAAATAAAATTTAATTTCATCTATCGTACATGCATTTATTTATTCATTTTACTAACATGTAGAAACAAATGTAGATTTTAGTAATAAAGTAACCAGTAACTAAGCATAGTAGTAAGGTGCAAAACACCGTCTGTACTCCGTAGCCAAAATAAAGTCGCAATTAAAACTACAAGCAGACTCGGCGGAAGCTTTCCGAAAACCTTTTCTATTATCTGTGCCGAAAACTGGCCCTGATGGGCCCGCTGGCCTGATGCCGTCGAGGTTGTTTACACCCCTTATACCCCACACAGGTTTATTTGTAACCACCCATTTCTGTCCCAAACAGTACCTCGCCCTTTACACCCCAAAAATTTCAACCCCTCGGAGTTACCTAGGGAACGCTCTTAATGGTTAACAAATGTTTAGAATTCTCGAATTTTAAGGAAAGGAATAAAAGAGGGTTTAAGAGGTAGGTTGAAAAAAGATAGACTTTCTCGGACTATTGTTAACAAAATTGTTATCTTACAACAAACAATTGATAGTTTTCTAAAACATTTTTCTACAGAATCTTACCAAATGGAGATAGTGTTCTAAGGCATTTGATTTTTTACTGTGTAGAACGCGATGCAGTTTATTATTTTCCTTGTTTGTTGTTTGGACTAGGCAGTACTCAATTCTCTATGCCGGAAACAGCATTTGGCGACTGGCGTAACATAACTGGAAATATATTTTAAAATGCATTTTGGGTGCAATTTTGTTTTGCATAAAAAACAGTGAGACATTGCAGGAATCCTTGGAAAAATTCCGAAAGATTTCTACAAACAATAGAGCTGATAAGCCATTATGACCCTATCACTAAACATCAGCAAAAATCAGCAAAACACTTCTTTTTACAAATTCAAAACATATTTATTGCAATTGTAATTGATGTCAAAACCGAATTGTATCCGAAATATAAGGTGCCAAACATTTCATTGTCACTTTGGATACAACTTCTGGCGTATCTCATACAGAACAACTTGCATTTATTATTAGATATGTAGAAAAGAATAAGGATACGTGTACGATTGAAAAGTGACTTTTGGGGATTTTCAGAAGTAAAGAAGAAAACTCGGTTATGCTTTGGCTAATATCCTCGAAAAAGAGTTAGCAGTTTTGGGTCTTGATATACAGAATAATAATGGCGCCAATATGGCTGGACAATATCAAGGTGTTCAGGCTCGAATATTATTAGAATATTGTTTCGTGTTCAGCATACAATTTAAATTTAGTGGCGTTACATAGTGTTTCAGTTAACTCTGACATAATCATCTCTTTTTTGGAACAATTCAAAACTTTTTAAATTTTTTTAGATGGAATAAACTTAAATGTACGTTGAAATTAACATTGACAGGATTTAATGACACGAGGTGGTCATCGAAAACATTAGCTCTAAGAGCAGCGATCACTCAATTCAAAGACCCTCTAGCACTTCTGCATAAATGACCGATCCAGCCATTTACTCTGAGGACACTGTTAGTGAGGCGAAAAATTTTCAAAGCAACCTCAGGCAATACGAATTTGTGATTCATTTTGTTTTTGGTATTCTGTTTTGGAAAAAATAATAAAGTAAGTTTTTTGCTACAAAAGAAGAATGTGACAGTTGATATAGCGTGCAAATATATTAAAGGATTGCTGGAAGAAATCAAGAATTACAGAAACGATTGTTTTGCTAAAACAAGGAGCTGTTAATGATATAGTTAGCCAAAATTGTGATATTTCCATAGTATTCAAAAAAGTGTGCAAAAGGAAAATCAAAAGAATGCTGAAAAGTTTGCAACTGACTCTAACTTGATTCAAGATGTCTAACAAAGGCGAAAAATACTCCAAGTTGTGAATTCCATAATTTCCCAATTATGTGCGTCGTTTTTAAGAAGTGTATTGAAAATATTCAAGGGAGTTAGATCCCACAGAGTTTCTGCAAGAAGCTAAAAGTTTCAGATTTCAGGTCCAAAAGCTTTGCAAATCTCAAAACCGATCTCCTTTTAAAATATTTCAAAATTTGAATAAATTTGATTTATTTACTTGTTGAGTATCCCAATTTTTCTACAGCAATATAAATATTCTTAACTGTACATACCTGTCACGAGTACCTTATGTGAAAGATCGTTTTCCAAATTAAACTAATTAAAAAGTTTTTAAGATTAGCTATGTCTCAAGAAAGACTGTCTAATACAGCCCTAATCTCTATAGAGAGGCCCATCACAGACGCTATGTCTATAAAAATGGCAAATTTATTTTTAAAACGTCACGCAGTAAAAATTTTTTTTTTCACTATTCGTGCTTTAGAGTGGAGGGGGCGCAAAAATACCGACTTGTCTACGCCCCTGCTCACTTATGTAAAACTGATTTTGTTCTTATTAAATAATATCAAAGCAACTTGAAAAAACTTTACAATAAACAACTGAATAAAGCTGAAGCGATTAAGTTTAGATCTCTATAGGCTACATAATTATGATTGAACATAATTAGCAGTGAGCTACAAATAGGGAAATATTAAAATATACAGATTGTCCTCTAACTCTTGGTAATAACTAATATTCCATTATTTATTCCAGTATGGAAAATAAGAACAAAGATTTCTTTTAAAATGACCCTCGTTGAGATGCGTCTCTCCGCCCAAAGTTTTGCTAATAGGAGATACGCTTTTTCTGATAACTCCAAATTATATTAAATTTGTGTTGCTAAAATAGTTTTGGGATGTATAAAAATCCTACTCTACTTATTAAGATTCCTATTTTATACTTCAATAATTTGATTTTGCCTCGAAGATGGTTTTGAGGAGTGCGTAAGGGTAACCAGCTTGACTTCTAGAATTTCCTCAAACATTAAATAGAACTTTAACAAGAAAGAACTTTTTTCTCCTGTGGTTTTCTTTGGCAATTCTTTATAAAATGGGAAAAATGAACAGACACGTGTAGTTGGTAGAACTTGTGATCGGTGAATTTTCTACATACACATAGGAAGGTGCCATAAAAGCAAACTGAATGCCAAGTTGAAAAGGCAAAAGAGCTTTCAGTACTGATTCATCTTTTAAACTTTTGTTTGAATGCATGAATCCAATGTTTTAGAAGGGTGGAATTTCGTAGCGGTTACAAGTGTTTAGTGGTAGAATCTTGTTGTTGGAGGTGCAACTTAATAATAGCAAACAAAAGATATAGTGTAGAATTAGTTTTAAAAATACAGAGTAGGCCACTAGACCTGGCCTTCTCAACACATATTGCTGTAATAATTATAACTTCTTGTAATTTAAATAGTTTGGATCCAGACTTTAAAAGGAACATTTTTCTAAAGATAAATGAGTATTACTATTATTAATAGTTAAAACAGCCTATTGTTTATTGCATCACCACTAACTGTTCCTTTAAGGTTAGTGTAAAATTAATGTTGTAATACATATTGACTGTCTCCGCAACAGTAATGCTATTATTACGTATTATACTGTAATGTGAATGTATGCATTTCCAATGTACACTTGATGCGATGGGAACCGCGTTTCTGGTGCTAACAACCTCTTAACAGGTAGATCTTAAAAACTACAGAAACAAAAAAAAAGAACTATGAAACATGTTCGTGGTTAAAGATGAAAAAGACAATACCTCTTTTTAAATGTTTTAGTCACTTTATCGTTTTTTTTTACTTCTGTTATTGTATTATTTACTTGATTCTTTTTATTAAAACAAAAGGGAATACTTAGGCTACCTATCAAACGCATCTTTGCATATGTTTTTCGACGTAAAGCTAATCATCCAGCATCATTTCTAATTGCCGGAATTTTCTAAATCTTGTATGCGATATTTGATAACAAAGATCTGGTAAATAAGTTTGCATTCATGTCTTCATGGTAGTCAGAGCTTAATTTGACCATTCTGGTTTGTTAAAGTCTTAAAAGCTTCAATATACCAATTTTCACGTATTTTATAGATTTGTTTATTGAATTGGGCATGTCTATCGCTTTCTTACTGTATTGTGGATGTCATGCCACGTTCCATATAACCACACTGTTGACTATTCTCTTTATGGGAGTTTTTCATTGCTTTACATCAATTTGAATAAATTTTTTAAATTGAAATGTGAAATGACTGTAATGAAATAACTTGCCCTTACGCGCTCGTGAGCTAAACTTCTTTCTATCTTAACACTAAGACAAGACTGATATTAATGCTATTAACTTCAAATTGTCAATCAGCTACCATCTCACTGCTTTTTCGATATCTATATTGGTATAATTTTCTTCTTCCACTTGTATAACTGATTCGTGCACGAAATCCACCTAGACAAATTTGGATGAACAGAAAGAGAAAAACAAGTAGTGGTTTTATTTACTTACTTTTGTATTATTTATTACCTCATTCCTTAAATACAGATGTTGGTACCGCCTTTTGCAGTTTTTAACTTTTTAGTTAGCAGTTTGCTGACAGTAATTTGTTATATATGGACTACATCTGATATATTTTGTGTGATGGATTTGTTCAATTGATGATTGGTTGTGGATCTGCTGAAAAGCACTTATACCTTTAGATAACTCAATGATCAGTAATTTGCGTAATTAATACCTGGTGATCTCTCAAGCTTAGTTACTAGAAACTGCTTACCGATAACGCGTCACCAAATGTGTTTGCTACCTAAGAATTGCTTTACTGAATCAAGGATATCAGAAAATGTACCATCCTACATGAATATAATGTTTTCAATATTGTGAAAGCACTGTGCTTTTATGAAACCACTTGTGAAGCCACAGCTAAGCTGCCTTTTAAATTGTAAAGTCCTTGTTAGATTACTGAGTTTAAATTATTGGAAGACTAAATTCATAAATTATGAATGTGTAGGACAGCTTATCAAGCCACTGCAGATTTACTTGAATTTGAGCTACATGGTTCGCATAGCAAAATCGTTTCTTATCTAACTTAACCCCCTTGTTTTATATTACTGTTCATTAGCTAGATTATGTGTTTCATGCAAAACGTCAGCAACTGCAACATCATTATCACTAAAGGTTTTGATGATTTCTTTGCTTTGATAAAAATTCTTGATAAGCACTCCAACTGAAGATTTTATAAGACACACTTAGGACTGTGTTGTTCATGTTGTGATAATTCAAATACTCGTTTCAAAAGTCCACGACTTTTTTTTTAATCTAAATATTTGGTGAACCTCAGACGGCCTATATTCGCATTGCACTTTGCAAAATAGGATTGTCTTTATCAAAATAGCAAATAGCTTATATGACATTATTTAGTTTTTAAAGTGTTTGTTAAACCAACTAGTTACTTACTGTCAGTCAAAAGTATTTTTAGTAAAGTACCAAACCTTGCCTAAATTAATTATTCTACGTTTATGGGGGTAATTCCTCTTCACCAAAATACTTATCAACCAGTCGTTAAAGTACTTCATCATTTGCTATAAATCGTTATTGAAGAACTCTTCAATAAAACATATTTTAACCTTAATTAACGGAAGTTAGTGGCGTAGGGTAAACTCAGTAGCGTAACTACTCACCTGCAACCTCCACGACTTTGAGGTGGTCCAGTTTTGTTGTATATATTATTATGTCTCGCGTTTGTGTTAATACATTCTCATATTATACTTCCTATTAACACCAATGAGCCCCAAATTATATGTTTATGTGGAGAGCCAAGAATTTGACTGCAACTTTCAACTTTGCATCTCGAATTCATCAAAAATGTCTAAGACTGCGGTAGAAAAATTTTTAGTAAATGGTAACGCATCATCGTCTGTAAGATTATTTTGCAAAAAGCTGAAAGAATTGGAACAATCCATTTATATAATAAATTCTAAATAAACTCTATTTCGGTTATAATGAAGATTTTATAAAGCCCTCGATTCAAAAATGTATTGAATGTCACATAATATAGAGACTAATTATCGTTTGCCAAACGAAAGTTTCTCAAAAACTCTTTATTATATTTTTATAAAGGTTTTCATTTCTAATCAAAACCCAATTCAGTCATTGATGGGTAGACATTTCTGACCTTTTTTAATGAAGCATTCACAGCATTGAGAATCAATGAAGCGTAGCCGTTGATATTTTTATTGAAATGTAATAAGAGGTTGCGTAATAAAAGAACGTAAACAACTGTCAAACTGAAATGCAGAAAACAACTGAAATATAATTATTTCATCCAACTCAAACTTTTTGTTTAAAAATGAAAGAATCTTACAACCTGTAGAAGTTTTAACTTTAAGTGATAAAACTATTTTGAAAGTTTTAGGATTTATTGAGTAGCATTATACAGTAAATAAAGACAAGAAAAAAGTAACACGCTATTTTTAATAGAGAGAATTCTGATGATTTGATTTGAACTTATAATGTTATTAGGTTTGTTTCATAGTTCACTTATCAAATAATAAACATCGGGAGTGTGATTTGCACATTCAACAATGGACCTTTCCAATTCTTCAATACTTTTGATTTTTTATATCGGATATGAAAGAGCATCACTACATATCAATTAAAATAATTTTTTGGTTTGCGTTCTCTTTAGTGTAGAAATATGTTTAATTTAAAATTTTATTTAGTGGTGTCACTATCTCTCTCTCAGAAGTTTGTTCTGGTTTGTTTGTTCCAATGATATGAAGTACGAGTGTAAATATACAAGATATTACAACAATCTGTGAATAAAAGTTAATACTTTGTGTTTTAAAATAATTTTCAGTTACTACGAGAGGGATTTATAAAAGCGCAAAGTGAGAAACTTTTCTTCTTCTAGAAAAGCCAGAGTATGTTCTAATGTATCGCGAATTACAATAATATAGCACCACTAGCTCCACATGTGGAAAGACATTGGGTACTAAATGTTAGGGATCACGATTGCCATTGATGAGTTCAAAAGTTGCACTTTACTTTTGTCATAGATTTGGACTATTTCTTGGTTTTGGTTTTCTTTTTATTGCTAGTATGTGCCACTTTCAATAAATTACAAACGTCTTTGAAAAATCCTACACTAACAGATGAATATTGTGACACTAAAGATGTATTGTTTGTTATTGATATTAACTTGTTAGTTGGAAGGTATGTCAAAAAATAGAAAAGAAAAGGTTTGGTAGGTTACGTAAATATGCAACTATGAAAAACCCTAGTCAGAACAGTCTCTACCAGGGACCGACTCCCAGACTCTCCAAATACAAACCCAAAGAATCTTATGGTTCGTCACTACTAATCTTTATGTAGTTATGAAAAATGTTAGGTCAATTCAATAGTACTTTTTTAACCAGCGACATAGAGTAATTGGTTAACATGATGTTTGGACATAAGACTGTTAGTTGTAATTGTAATTAGTAACAGTAATTGTTGTCTTGGGAACAGAATACTTAAGTCCAAACTAGATTTTCTTAAAGAACATAGTGTATGGTTAAGTTTACAGATCATTCAGGCCCATGGCACGCCCAAATAAAATTCAGGGGTTGGTGGTATTGTCCATTCATGATCAATACGTGTTTACCGCCTGACAAATTCGTGATTGGTTTACAGTTTTTACGTGGTCAAAGTAGTCGTATAGTTTCAGCAAGATTAGGCCCGTAGCATATTGAAGCCCATACCATCCACACCCGTAATTACAAATACAAACTTTAATACGACTGCGCATGTATCGCTCATTGTCGACGTTAGTTGAAAGTTCTAATTTGTGAAAGGTTTCTGACTATATTGATAAACTTTTTACTTAAACCAAAGCTACTAATTAAAAAAAAGGCTATAGTATAATAAGTATATGAAAGAGAAGAATTCATAAAAAAATGTTTTATAAGATAATGCTCCAGGTTTACAAGGTCATAGCTTCAAAATATTCACATTTAATAAGAAAAGAGGCTGATATTAACTTTGCATTGTAGAAAACCCCAAAATGTATGAAATACGCAAAATAATTGGACTTAGCGAGAAGTTGTTCAACAAATAGTTTTTTTTCGTTGTATTCATCTGTTAAGTTTCAGTCCACGTTGTCAGCCTATGATATGCAACAAAAATGATGCAAGATTTTGACAGTTTTATTAATGTTTAGTTGATTACAGAGAGTAGAATAACTGTACAAAACGGTTTCAGTGCCAGAGATATTATTTAGAGACTACGGTCTACTGATCCTCACACGCCTTAAAAATTTTGCTTTTTGGAAATATCAGAACTTTATGAAACAAAGAAAAGTATTCATCCAGTAGATTCTTCAGTCAAAACTAACCACAATTGCCTATATAAGCTTATGCCCTAAAGCGCACTATTTTTGAGTTATATGGTAGCAAAATTTCATTCAGAACTTTTTTAGGATGTTCCGAAAACGACGTGTGGTATTAAAATGAAATTTTCTACATGGTTGCTATAGAAGTCAGATATTATTTCACAAATGTCTGTATTAATGACGTGCCTGCAGGAATGGATAAAAAGGCGAAGCAAAGAAATATGTTAAGCCACTGGATAAACGAATAATGTCATTAATTATTCCTTGCAAACTATGTAGGGTTTTTCTTGGTAGCTCAGGATACTATAATTCTATTAGTTTTAAAATCAATGAATACACAATTCAGCACAGAGAGTTCGTATTATATCTTTCTTGTAGGATACGTCGTGTCTGAGTAAAGCGGGATTTTGCAATATTTAGAGATTTAATTTCTAGTATTAAATAACTAGTACTTTGTGTTTTAAATATGTTTCTATAGGGTAATTCAGAAATCGATGGTGTAATTTGTATGTGTTTTGCATGTTGTCGTACTCAGTCGAGTGTGTACGTTTGTGGTTACATTAGATGATAAAATTGCAAATGAGATGAGTAAACTACGTTTGATTATTTTACTTTCATAAATATACGTCAAAAATTTTAGAATGTTCAATAGTTTTTTTGTAACTTCTTCGTCAAAAAGTTGATTTCAAATAGTATCGGGCCAGCTACTCCAGACAGTCAGGAATGAAGATGTTAAAGTTTTTATACTGTTAGCTCCTAAATATGTACTGTTTTGCAGATGCCAAACATACCCAAGAAAATCTTTAACTGTACGTGTCAACTGGTCGTAAGAAGATTTGCTAAATTCAGTCAGCAGTGTTACTGATGGAAATATGCCTGTTCGCCGAGCTTCTGTTGAATTCAAGATACCACGTAAAACCTTAGAGGGTCGAATAAAAACTGGAAACTTTGAAAAGAGAAACATGGGCTCTAACTGTATCTAAGGAAGAAAAGATGATTTTCCATTAACCACAGACAATCTAACGACCATTGCTTGTCAATTCGTTAAATATTTAAACATTTTAGACATAGGTTTAAAAATGAGACTGAGAAAGCTGAATACAACTGACTTGCATTGTTTCTTAAGCGACACATCTTGAAACTAGTATTCGTAAGTCGGAAGGTGTCTCCATAGGTAGAATCAAGGCAATGATTCAAAAGGACATAGAAAAATATTTCAATTTGCTCGAAAGGGCTTTGAAAGTGAGTCCCTTGTTTGATAAATCTTCATACGGTTTGAATATCGATGAAACGGACTGCAGATCAAAAGCGGTTTTGACGGTAACTTTCGCAGAAAAGAAGAACACCATTACTTGGTAATTTGTTACAATGCCGAAGGTAACTTCTTAGTGCCTGATGTAATAATGTAAAGTCAGTGTTATTTATGTCGAAAAAATATACGAACCTTTTTCAACAATGAAAACTTCCCCAGAAAGGTTCTATTAATACCCAACGGACGTACCTCTCATAACTTTTCTGTTAAGATATTTCAGTTTACAGAATCAAACGACATCATCTTATTGTGGTTATCCAGCCATACTGTTCACTATATCCGGCCATTAGACAGAAATTTCTTTAAAGTCATGATTCGTCATGCTGGGTGACGCATCACCAAGTATCAACCAACCGATAGATTAAATGTCTGCTTTAAAAATACTGTTCGATTTGTCTTCTTCTGTACGAGAGGAAATAAATGTAGAAAAGAAAGAAAACGATAAAAGGAGATAAAAATAGGAATCAAAATAGAAGAGTGACGAAAGTCAAAGTAAAGATTTTAATGAAAACTTGTGCGTAGGATGCGAAAACTATCATCTAACCAAGAAAAAGATTGCTTGATGACAAAGAATTCAGTAATTTTTCTCTTGTCATCCTACCCAGATTCCGATGGTCATTACATCCCGAAGATGCAAGTGAGATGACCATACCCTACATTTTCTAGTTGTTTTTCTTAGTTTAGTTTAAATAAATACTTTGAAGGATTTTTTGCTGTAACTGTTTTTTAATCATTATAAACACTATGGCCAACTATCTCTGAATTACCCTAAAAGTTACCGTAGGTATTCCTATGTGTGCTGTATGTGATTTCAGAGGTAAATTTATATACGTGATTATATAGGGGGAATCTGTTCTATAACTAGTCGTTTGTTTAAGAGACACCCTGTATGTTTTTAATATAAAGTATTTGATATATTTATCAATAGATAAACATACGCCAAAATAATGTTAGCTGTAATTATTGAGTTTCGCTAGTAGGCTTAAGCCGATTTGGGAGATAGACACAGACTAAACGAGTTGGAATTAATCCTTCACTTAGAATGTAAAACGGAATGCGGTATACGTATAAATGAAACACTTTTTAAATCACTGAATATTGTAACAATATTTTATCCTACAAAAGTTAATGGATGATCTTAGAGGTTTTATTAAAAAAAATCACACACACAAATTTAAGATGATAAAATCTTTATTTCACGTACATAAACACTAACAAAATAATTATTTACAAAAATAAAAAACAGCAAGACGCTATGGATAAACAAGCAATCTCTTCACCTGGAAAAAATTAAATATTGACAACAAAATATTTAAAATAATGCATACATATAATAATGTTCTGGGAAGATTACTGGAGTGTTCTTTCCGTCGGCTTGACTTAATATTAAATAATTAAACCTACTAATATAGTTCTGAAAATTAAATATTTCTATTGCAACTGATTACCTGGATTTAGTATTCACTTATATTATTGATGACTGCAATACTTGAATAATACCTATTTGTTTAAATGTTTAAAAAAATTGTTTTTGTCTCCTTTTATTGCCATTAATTTCTAACAACTTATAAGTTATAGCCTTCTTTAGAGATGGAAAATCTATGTCAGCAATTAAATTAAATTTTTAAGGTTTTAGAGTTGATGGAGGAAAATATTCCATGTAAATATCACATGTAAACGATACTTGATATTTATCTATAGTTATAAGAACATTTTTATTGTATTTTTGTTGCACGTATATTAAGGAATAATAAACAATACTACACGGAGAGCTTTCTTGTGTATTAGAAAATTAGGTTGTATTCTAGTTAGATTTTTTAAGAAAAGGTAAAAATGTGAGAAAGGTATACCAAACAAAGAAATTAAAAAAATATATATGTTACACATCAGAAGTTGTTTATGTGTACAGTACCTACAATCAAAAAGATTTCATCAGTATAAGAATTATCTCTACAAACTTACCCCTTATATTTTCAGCTTTATAATAATTGTATGTATAATTATTTATGTATTCAGTCGAGGATCCTTTAATAACAGTCAGACAAACGTTCTAAATGTGTTACGTTGTTCGGTAATGAGAGTAACTTAGTTTTTATCAACAAAGTTAGCTTTCAAGTCACATTCATTTATTTATACAAAATTTGCAAATGCAAGGGTGTGGTTCGCAAAGTATAACTTATGCAAAGTGAAAATGGCCGTCGTTCTTGTTAAAAACAGGAGGGTGGAGTTTGCGAATGGGCCCAAGCCGCAAAAGTTGTGTGGCCTGCTAAAAACTTCACCCCTGCAGATGGGGCAAGCTAAAAACAGAGCAAAACAAACCCTATGAACTGTTTTATTAAAGCATCATTTCCTTTACTTTTCATGCTATGTTAGACCTATTCTGTTTTATAATTAACCCGCTTTCACGCTATTTTAGTTCTTATTTTAAATTCTCATAGGTTTTGTTTTCACTAATGGTTATTTTAAAAGGGCTTTCAGGCGTATATAGATTATAATATTTAATTTTCTTTTATAGATTTTTTTGCGATATCGCGCATTTTTTTAAAGAGAGATCCTGGGTTTTATTATTTGTAAATGTTTCAGTAATCTTTGATTGTCCTTTGATCCTTCCCTTGCGCCTATCTCGTTATTGCGCTACTAAAACTCAAGCACTCAAACGATTTTTTTTAATATAATGGAATACAAATGTGTTCCTCTTTTCTCTGTTTTAAAAATATTATTAAGCACGCACTCTTCTGCTTTTGTCGAACAATACAAAATAATGTGTTTATTATCATAATAATCTTACATCGCTTTTAAAAAAATAATAACAACGCATGATACCTACTTAAAAAATAAACAAACATATCTTCCACATATGCAAATTTGCACTTAAAAAATATTTGCTTTGAGAAGCAGGAACGCCTAATGGCTTTTATTTTTAACTTTTAATTCTGTATTATTTATTTTTTAATTCGTGCGTAGTATTTTGTTGTATGTAATTAATAAATTTTAATTATTTAAGAAATGTAATATTCTATAATACATTAACCTCTTTATGTATTAATTTGGTTGTTTTTTATTTTATCCTGAAAAATATATCTGAATTCTAAAAAATGTAATGAACATTATGATGGGTGTACTTTGATAAATCAGAATGATTACATTATATTATAATACTAATATTTTTAGGGTCAACGTCGGTAGCCTATTGTTATTGCACATAACTTTTCCATTCTCCAAACGTAAATCTGACCTGAAGCAATCATCCATATTTATGAATTAATTTTAAGTTTAATGTGGATAATCTGCTTTATAAAGTTTAGCATAGGACGAGTTTATTTCCATAAATTAATATCAGCATGAGGATAGAGAAGATTCGACAGCTAATATTCATTTAAGAATAAATTAAAAATAAATTAAAAGCTTCTGCTTACAGGATATTATTTACATATATACATGGTGTTTAATTAAATGCTTCCCCCCACATTATACTATAACTGCTGTCCGTTTGCTCGAGGTGCTCGTATCTTCACTGCTACGTTTAATTATAATTATGAAAATTTAAGTTTATATAAAAATTCTGACGAAATTTTAATAAACTCTAAATTGAGTTTTCTCTTTATTTGTGCCTCCGATTCTTTGTAGCGTTTAATTATTATTGTTCTGTTCTTGACGCATTCTTCTCAGAAACAGATAAAAATAAAGATTTTGTAATATTTACGCAGAGGAAAAAGTATAATTGGGTCAATGCATTTTTCGGTTGATCAATGCTGCAAGCGTTGACGAATTTAGTTGCTGTTATTTCATTCATTCACATTACAAGAAAAATAATATGAATCCTAAAAAGAAGATAATGAATTCAGTATACAAAATTTCTTTCTTTGTGAATACCGCTCGTTACCGGTCTGTTAGAAATAACATAAATATTTTAAAACAGAGGCGCCATCTCTTGCATTGTTTTGAAACTTGTAAACTTAGAATTTAATTCGGTTGTAATATTTTAGGATCTTCAGCAATAACATAATTTGTTTATTATCTTCTTCAGTGTTTCTATTCTTCATTTTTCTATTTATATTTTATCAAGCAGTTCATCTTACATAACCAACTTAAGAAGACTCTAATCTAAATCTTTGAAGATACTACTTTTATAACAGGTAACTTGAAAAATCTGTAAAAACAAAGCTTTGATTTGGGCTTGTTCTGACTTATGTTTAATTCTTTTACTTAGCCTTCTTATATAATGGTCACTACACTCACTCCTTTTACTAGACTGTTGTGAGTATCAGAATAGAGTGTTGCTTAGAGAAATAAAAGGGCTGTTGTTGGAACTTTGTTGAGATCGCCTTTATCTACCTCTCTCGTTTCTTGCGCTGAAACATCAAGGTTGTTATTTATAGAATATATAAAATGGTTTTGAGGAAGGCAGTTGCTTTTGATGGCTGACTAGAAGGCATCCCAAACATGTATAAATTCACTACTACTTATAATACAATTGAGAAGTGGGGTGTGAATCTATAGGTTCATGTGCTATTTTAAATGATTCTTGGCGTTTTTATATTATTCTGATACTTAACATTATTTACCCAAAGATAAACTTGGAAGCACGAGCATGTACGTGGCTTCCCACACAATATTTGTATGCTTTGCGCAATACCTTTTTCAGTGGTCACATTCTCGCATCTTTCTTGTATAGTAGGTATCTAGTAATTTTCAAATTGCTAGATCTACGAAACCTCATGCTATTAGCCAACTTGTGGAAGCCTAATATTTTGGATTGCTGGATACATAATGAAGCTGGAGAGTTAAGTTTGTATAATTTTTAAGGTTGTTTGCAACGGAATTACCAGCATCAGTGAATGCGTATTAGGGTCTATACGAGCAAATTATAATTTACAACTCTTCATTTTTCTTTTTCAAAATTTGCAATTGTCAATAAATTGTGTAAATGGCATTCTTCTATAGTGCAACAAATAAAATGAAACTTTTGCTAAATGTTCTTCATGTTCCCTTTGCATTTGTAAGTTAGTAGTAGTAGTTTGGTCTTATAGCCCTAATCATCATACTAATTCTCTAGATTACAACATCAGTCTAGAGATGCTGATGTCCAAGTCTTATTCCACATGCTATTAGCAATTAGAAATAAGAAACTGTAACATTGAGATCCTATTCGATGAGTAAGATTGCCTTTTTGTATTGATGTGATTGCAGTACATTAAAGAACACAGTTCAGTTGAGCAACAAATTAGAATTCTTTGCTTCATTTTACATTGCAATACAAAAATATCTAGATATGGTTGTACTTAAAAGGGTACGTTAAAAATACTATAGAGATCATTATTTCTGGTTTTGGTATTATAGACATATCTATATGGCGTCTAAACCAAATGAATCCAAAAGCATTTCAATATCTAAAAATGTTGTTCATCGACAGCTGCAAGTAGTAGTAATGAGAATCTGCCCCTTGCGTCCGGAGACTGCTTCAGTTTGATACATAAGTAAGATCGAGATTTGTAAATGTGTATTGACCAAAAACGCATTTTAAATTACACATTTTGTCAAAATCTTACAGAGTAGCTGTTTGAAACTTAGTAGAAGAGTAAACTGTCGACTTTTTGGAGTTGGAAACTTGCCTTTTTTGCACAATCCAGATTGGTTAATAATACTATGTAACACTGGCTCAACCATTCTTCTTCTTTTTGAATAAAAGCCAAAAGGCTGAAAAACAAGTTTAAAATTTGCTAGAAAGTATGTAAAATAAAACTGATGATGACTACCACAATCACTATACAAATAAGAATAGCAACCTCATCTCACGTTTATCTATTTATGATAGCATTTTGCCATATCTAAGCTATGTGTATTGGAAAACAACAGTTTCAAGAACTGTAGACAAATGTTTAATAATTTTAAGACATTTTGCAAAAAACCTATTGTGTCTATTGTGTTATTAGTTCATAAGGAGCCGACAATGAAGTTTGGAAAGCAATTGCAATTTTGATTTCTATGCTCCTGTTACACGCTATGTAAGCACTGCCACCAATCAATATCATTCGTTCATAACAAACATAGAAATTATTCCGATTTGTTTATAAAGAGTTTTCTGCATAATTTTACATACGCTGAGGTCAGTAACTTTTTTCCCAATAATTTTTTATTTATTAATTAATTAATAAAGACACAGACAATAAACATTTGTTTTCAGTAAAAGAATAAAGTTACAAAGCAATGCAAAAGGTCTTAGAAAAAAAGTTGACTTTCGTTTTTATAACAGTGTACAACAATTTTTTTCTAATCTCCTCACTCTCGTGTTTTACAGTGGGGACGGTTGAACATCTGAAGCTCCGGGCATAGTAGAAGGGGAACTTTTGTAGTTTTAAAAAGTGGGTGGTGGTAAGATCTGGTAGGGGTACACTACATTTGGTGGGGATGAATTCTAGGGTGTACAAGGGAGTGGTCTTAACATAAAATCCTGCTTTTGCAGTTATCGATTTTCTACACTGACTATTCCCTGTAAAATCTGGTAACTTGGGGTTTTTTATATTAGATCTAGCTTTTGCTAGTTATCTACAGAGGGCGGTATACTCACGATTTTTGAGAATTGTTTATAATTTGTTATTGAAGTATAATTTAAATCATTTATGAAAATGAGTAGTGAATATTTTCTCTTCATTATACTCAGTACACCTAAAAAATATAACATTTTAAGAATTGGTAATAATAATAAATAATAGCAAATTATTTTTTTTATTTGTTTTAATTTATAGTAGTTTTGTTGAAAATTCGAAAGTCTTCTACTTAAAAGGAATAATTAAAAAAAGATTTCCTTAGTAAAAAGTTTCAAGTTACTTGATTCTGAGAACTTTTTATTTATAATTGAATTACTCTATATATGTTCCCTAGAGATAAGAACTAATTAAAAACACGAGTATAGGAAGCGTTCGTGTTTGAAATTTAATAATAACCCTCAGCTTTTAGAAAATCTAATGGATTGCTTTTATTTCAATCAATTGCTTGAAAAAAGTGAGATATAATGTATTTAAATTTCTTAAATTCTAACCCTCTTTTGCGTTCTGTTTTGAATCCTACTTCTTTGTATGAAACTTTATTATTTTGAGTTCGTTCGGCTTGCATCAAGTTACGTATTGTTTCAAATTATTGCAGTTAAGATAGGAATTTTTTTAATTAGTATGTTCTACTTTTATTTTCAGATTGAGCAAACTATTCGTTCATACGCAAGGATAAAACGGATAAATTATCGTCTGCATTGATGGGCGCAGTCAGATCCAAAAAGAAGACATTCTAAGCAATTTTATGCTAATAAGCAAAATACGAAAATTATCAAGATCTTAATAATGCTATGTTATTATTTTGTATTTGCTGTTTAAACACCCGCGAGAGGTTTTCATTATTTAAAATGTCCCAAGTAACTTACTAACCCAGATTCTACCAAGAAAATAATAGACGAGTTTTAAAGTTAAAAAGCATTAACTGGTTATAGTTTTGTTCTTGTAGTTATATGACTTTTTCAATAGAGCTCTTCGTTTTTATTCCTGTAAAACTCTAAGTGCTTTTAGTAATTCGCACGTAATTCTTGTCTGAATTTAGAGCAATTGCTTGTAATAATTAAAATATTCCTGACCCAAAGGAACAGTAATAGATTAAATGAATTTACCCAGAGCTTATTGAGAATATTCTCTATGATGATTTAAGATATATTGACCACTTCTGTTCTTAAAAGGTATATACGTATTAGTTTAAATCAACTTTCCAATTCATGCAAGAAACTAGATAAATCAGTATGATAGTTCAAAAGTAAGAATTTTAAGTATGTATAGTCCTGGGAATTCATAAATTACAATAAATCACAAATAGAAAAATAATCTATAAACAATATAACAACAGCAATTTTGATTTTGTTTTAATTAAAGTTTGCTATGGGCAGAAAGAGAGAGAAATCTTAATACCAGTCCGGTCCTGCATTAAGTGTAAGTAGAACGTTATGAGTTTATTGTTATCGATTTTAAGTGTCTAGACATAAGCTTCTTATTTAACACGCTTATAATAAATTAAACTACTGACCGTAGTTAAGCACAAGCTGAAAAATACCAAGATTGATTTTATGAATTTAAATCACTTTAAACTTTTCCTTATACTGCGGCTACAGGGACTATATCTAAAGCAGTAATAAGCAATTTCTGATACAAAAGAAAGAATTCATTGTGATATATCATGTTGACTTCCACTTTTCTAAGCGAATTGGAAATCTTGGTATGAGTTCATATCACACACTAGTAATTCTGCAAAAAAAACATTTTTTGTGCAATGAGATGAAGAATTTATACTTTTTGCTTGCTGGTTTTCAACTGTTTAATTTACTTGCTTTTTATTCGTGCTGCGTTTGTGTTTAGTGGGCACAACTTCTTATTAGGAATGAAATGAGAATCAGATTAAAATTTAAAGGCTGTCACTCCTCACGCGGTAGACGCAGACGGGCAAATATTTTATTAGTCTGGAAATTAGCTTTTTTGATTTCTTACAAGAGGTTAACCAAAGGCGTTGACTTTCCCCAACTGTAAAGCAATCGAAACTGCTACTTTTAGAGACATTTTAATCTTGTAAAATAAATGCCAATTAAAGTGAAATTATATAAAGTACTTGTCGGCTTTAAATATGGAACCCTAAATTAGTAATTGTGAAATATGTTACTAATTAATTTATAAAGATTACTTATACACTGTTTCAACATCGACATGATAACTGTTACAATTGTTACATAGTAGGTATATAACTGTACTCTCCAACCTAATGATCGGACTGAAAGATCTGTAAGTACTCTAAAAAATTCTTTATTAAATCTATGATGTCTAATGACCCTCCGGATTTCTAATCGCTTGTAAGAGCTTAAAGGACAGTATTATTTGATGCAGAGTAATTTTAAATGGTGTTTTCGCTACATATTTCTTCAAATTTACTATATACAAAAACTCGAATTTACCTTTGTTTGGTTTACTAAATGTTATTTTTAGTTGTTAACGATAAATATCCCTAACGGGTATCCGAAAGTCTCTGTGATGTAGTGAGGATGAAATTAGATAGCCCCGAATCTCTCCATAATAGGAAAAGCAAAAATCACTAAAAGTTAAACAATGAAACTTAAAAATCAATATTGTCACTTGCAAACCAGAACTTGATGTTTTATTTTTTATTGTCCTTGAGCAGAACTAATTTACCACAATTTATTATATAAATACAAAAAATGTTTACAATTAAAAATAAAAATGTAAAGTGCTGTTATGTAAATACTGCTATTTCGCAGCTTTAATGGGCAAGGGACGCGTGACATCCGAGAAGGCCAGGATTCAAATTCCGCCAGACACCTTATGATTAATTTAATTTTTTTTTTATCTTTATCTTACCCTTCTTCCTTGTAATGTAAACTATAATAACAATAATAAATATAAGAAATTCCTGGTTTTTATTCATTCTTGTGGAGATTCCAAAGACTTGTAGACCATTCTTTTCTTTTATGTAGAAAAAATTAATAAAAAACATACCCCCTTGCTGATAAAGTTTAATTTCTAAAAACAACATTTTTAAGTATGAAATACAAATAAATAAATAAGGGTTTATCCCATAAGAAGACTGACACTTCTTTAATCGATAGATACTGCTACTTACTATTAATTCTTAAATGACAAGACTCCTCAAAATAACTTTTTGAACAGGAAGGAAGTTCAAGATCTAGAAACTATGATATACTAGGAAGATTTGTTAACATAAATTGCAGTGTTGGGTCACTTTCTAAAAACTAGAAATTCGTAGAACATTGACCTATTGGGAATGTGACGGACGCGCAAAAAACCTCCTAGGGAAAGGGTCCCACCTATACCTATTAATTCTTTAAAGATATTTTCGAATGTTTTGTACGTTAAAATTTTCACAGAAAAAAGGTTTTGCCGTTTGTCAATTAATTCCTCTCAAACGCACTTTAATAGTTCTTTGAAATATCTTAAAGTTTCACATTGTAAATTTTCCTAGTAGAATTTTGTTTTTGTCTAAATTCTTCTTAGATGACCTACAGCAATCTTCCCTTGAAAATCTTACACGAAATGTTTGTCAGAAATTTTAGAAAATCATTATTGTATTTTTTTCTACGAACCCCGCCCTTTGCGTGACTTCTTCAAATACCTTCTAACGAGTTATCATAAAATGCTCAAATTGCTCAGTGTATATCATCTTGCAATGCCCTTCAAAAAACCTATATAAAGTTTAGTGCTAAAATAATTAGGAAACCCAATACCTAAACATTCAAAATTAGCATGGGATTTCCTATGTTGCGTCCGCCGATGCACCACCCGGTATATAAAGCTTGTAAACATTTTACAGTTCGCTCTTAATGTTTGAATCTTAGCCGAACATCAACTCACATCGGTTGATCAGTAAATCTGTACTGGCTAGTACAAAGTTTAAAGATTTAAGTCTAATTGCCAGAGCATATGCAAAGTTAAAAGCCCTAAGATATATCAAGAAACAAAAAGCAAAAACAATATCAAACTTCCGAAAGCTATACCGAAAAAAACTGTTTTGTCTTTATTCTTAAGAATGAAGAAATTCTAATAAGAATTACGAAGAATTAGGAACGTTAATGACTTCCTAATAAAGAAGTTTTCATCAAAATGGTATCAGAATTTCTGTCTTAGTTTGTGATGTAGAATAACGTGGTGTAGATACTGTCAACTCATAAAATAATGTCAGAGAGTGTTTTACATTTTACCGTTTAACTTCTTATTTAATGGCAAATTATGCATTTCATAGATAGTAATCGATTAACCAAGATTAGTCTATTAAGTTAGTATTTTTGGATTGCAAAGATTTTTATTAATTTAGACATTAAATACCAGAATGTAAATCATTTTGCGACATTATTTTATGAGTTTGTGGAAATATTCTACGAGGATATAACAACTGCCAGGCGAGCAGGGAACACCCATTACTGCCTAGTCATCGGAAACTTCAATGCTAAAGAAGGGACAAAAATGGGCAACTCTGAAAACATAGGAAGGTTTAATATCGGAAACAGAAATAACCTCGGTGAAAGACTAATAGAATACCTACAATAAGAACAACTCTACTGTCTGAACACCTACTTCAAAATACCACTCAAAATGAAATGGACATGGCAAAGTCCAGACGGGAAAACCAAAAATGAAATCGATTTTTTCTTGGCAAGCGACAAATCTATGGTCACAGATGTCTAGATGCTAAATAAAATTCACACGGGTAGCGATCACAGACTGCTAAGAGCCACAATCAAAATCAAGATAAAATTCGAACGACGGCAACGTAAACTAATCAAGAAATTCTGCCCAACAATAGATGGAATCAAGAAAATCGAAGGAGAATAACAACAGGAGCTCAAGCACAAACTCACACTGCTGCTAAATTATGAAAACCTGGAATTAGACGATCTAATCAAAAAATCACAAAGGACATACAGATTGCAACTACGAATAAAAAGGCAGTAACTCGAATAAAAGCAAAAGAGATAAAAATAACCAAAGAAACAAAACAACTAGCTTGAGAAGAAGCCTAAATAGAAACTCCGGCAAATATAAGCAAATCAACAAGACCAACAAAAACATGAAAGTCTTAAGAAACATAAAATCACTTGGTCAACAGCGAATGTACCGTATGAAAGACAAAAATGGTCAATCGGCCACAGCCATAATAAAAATCTCTAAAGTGATCGAAGACTTTTCTACAGAACTGTACGAGTCAAAGGTGCCAAACCCAAAAGCAAACCTACCAGAAATAACAATACGAAATGTCAATTTCTACAGTCACCACTCAGGAATATACATATATATACAGCTTTACACCAAATAAAGAATGGTGTCCAGGAGAAGACCGGATAACAATGAAAATGTTAAAGCCATTCAACTACCGATGGACCGCTGTATCAATGAAGACAAAATACCAACAAGCTGGAAAAACGCAAAAGTAATATTGTTATTCAAGGAAGATGACATCGCTGACATAGAGAACTTTAAGCCAATTTAAGCAAACTGAACTTCTATCAATCTGTCGAACAGAAAGAGTTTTAGTATCATTGACCACCTTCAAACCTTGCGAACGCTGATTAAAAAACGCGAATAGTACAACCTCTAATTACACCTAGAGTTCGTAGATTTCCAAAAGACCTTCGACTCAGTGGGGTTTTGGTTAATATTAGAAGGACTAAACGACGTAAGAGTAGACTCCCGTTATACCACTTTACTGAAAGACATCTATACAAACGTCACCACGCACGTTAAGATCAATGAAACCGCAAATACGAGAAAAATACCATTACAAAGCGACATCAGACAAGGAGATACCATTTCTCCCAAACTCTTTACACTGGCGCTAAAAAACGTATTTAAAAAAAAGAACTGGAACAAAAGAGAATAAACATAGATGGCACATACCTCAATCATCTGAGCTTTGCAGAGGTCATAGTCATAATAAGTAGAAATGAGGAAGAATTAGAACAAATGTTAACCGATCTTGTCCTGAACTTAAAGGCCATAAGCCTACAAATGAACTATGGGAAAACAAGCATAATGTCAAATAGTCAAAGACAAATTCAGGTAAACCAACAAACCATAGAAAATATCCACAAATACGTTGACCTTGGGCACATCACTAAGTTGGTAAAACCAAACCAAACCACTAATATTTCAAGGCGAACAAAACTTGGATGGACGGCATTCAGAAAACTTAGGTACAAAGAAACCAAAAAATACCAATGAGTTTGAAGAAAAAGATATGGGATACGTGCGTTCTGCCGTAATGACATATGGCACAGAAACAACGGCAATAACACATAAAAGAACAAACAACTTGAAAACAACTCAACGTGCAATACTCGACATAAGTCTTAGAGACCGAGTCCGAAATACAGAAATTAGGCGCCGCACAAAGGTCACAGACATTATGGAGAAAGTTGGACACGCCGCGAGAAAACCTCCAGAACTTTGGGTAAACCGACTCATACGATGGCGACCTAGCACATCAAAAAGGAACGTCGGCAGACCACGGAAGAAATGGGCAGACGATATCAAAGAGATAGCGGGCAAAAACTGGTTGCAAGCTGGGTAAAATAAAGAAACTTGGTCACCTTGGAAGAGGTTTATGTCCAGCAGTGGACGACAATGGACTGAAAGAAAAAGAAGACTTTATGAGTTGACTGTACACGTTATGCGTCATTTTAAATACACCTTGAATTTTAAGAAGTTTAGTTTTTAAAAAATTCATTTATGTCAAAGCCAAGGGCTCTAGGTGGGGGGCAAGGGGGATCATTTGCCTCCCTGGCTTGCAAAAACAATTAAGAGTATACAAAAAAAAATAATTTTATGCTGTCGACAAATATGGAATTAGACGGCAATCTTTATTCTGCCCCCCCCCCCTGGAAAAATTCTTGCGGGTGCCTTTGGTCAAAGCTATAGTTACTGACAGAATTAACAGAAATCCGTATAACTACTTCTACGTTAGCCAAGGTAGAAGAATGTTTTTTTATACATTTCCAAAAATTTTATAAATAATTCTGCAAACGGTTGTTGGTGGACGTTCGAATCTCCCACAGAAGCATATTAATGTTGATTTTTATCTTGAAGACTATGTTGTGGAAATAGCGCAGCAGGCAGTGTTAAAGGAATAGTTTCTCTTGATATGGAGGCCGATGAAAAGTGCTCGAAATGTGGTCTTATTATAGGTTGTTTTTGATAAGTGATCAGTATCAATTGTGATTTTGAATGGACTGTAAGAATCGGGAGATTTCGACTTTAATTGCATAATATTTACATCTGGCATATTATTGCTGTTAAGTAATTGCTGCAATTTAGATTGGATATAATTAACAATCTTATCTTTATTTACAGCGGGATTTACTCTAGTAAGATGAACATTTGAATATCTCTTCCTTTTTGCAATAGCTATAAATTCATTGTTGTTTGAAACAGAATTTGTTGATGCTGTACTTATTATCAGTTTATTTTCATTATATAACTTCTTGTTACGTCTCACCGCTTCATTATTATTAGAGATTGAATTCGAGTTTAAAATTAAAGATTCCTCTTTCTGAGAAGTTTGTATGGAAAGATTCTTGTTGTAATTATTATATGGCACTGATGTAGACGGTTTCTGATTATCACCATTTTTTGCTACATTTGAATAGCTTTTTACATCACATGAGGGTCCATTGCAATTTTGGTTATTAATGTATTTTGAATTTGTGAGTAGTCTAATTAGATCAATATTACTGGATTTTAGCACAAAATTGGGGCCAGCTTTTGGATATGAGTCCTGCTCCATAAGCATTTCCATTTCGTATTTTTGAACCATGGCGAATATTTCAAACTTTGCCAGATGTAAGTAATATGGCGTAAAGCTTTGTAATGTTGGAGCTACACCAGCTAGAAAAGCGTCCACGTAGTCCATTACTTTTGCTGAGGTAGTTTGTTGGGATAGTGCCCTTTTTGATAATCTAATACATTAGGTTTTAGTACTTCTGAACCACTTGGCTCTGATACATTAAGTTTCGATACAGTTGTTTCTTCTGCATCAACATCCTGTCAGTTTTCTTCTTCGTCTATGTTCTCTACATCGTTTTCAGTATCAATATTGCCTTTTGTTTCCCCCTCGCAAAAATAATTGTTTAAAAAACTTAGTTATTCGTAATATTTATACCGTTTTATTTGTTTGCAGGGTCTCCACTCTTAGTTTTTGTTTTCTTCATCGGTTTGAAATAATTGTCTTGTGTACTGTTCCATCAAGCTTTATATGATGAACCTGAAACAATTTAAAAAAACCTGTAAACTACAAGCAATTACTACTTTATTGTTTCTAATTAAAATCAGATTTTTTTTAGGTTCTTAGCTACGGGAGATTCCCTAAAAGCCATTTCCTTTAGTTACCGCCTGGGGCATAGTACAGTATACAAGATTGTAATGGACACTTGCAAGGTTATAACTGAGCACCTTCTGAATTAAATGCTACCGAAGCCTACAACAGAGATGTTGAAATCCATAGCCAACAACTTTTTCACACTTTGGAATTGTCGAAAACACGTTTGGCATTTTGTGTCAAAAATCTAGAATCTATAATAGGCGGCTTCAGGCCATACCAGAAAATGTGAATTATACCAAGTGTGGAGTTTCAAAGCCGTACATAGGACAATGAATGGGGATTCAGATTTTTATAATTCCTGCTTCCCAAATGAATCTACAGGGGAGGTAATGGTATCGATCGATAGGGTAGACGTTCCCTCTCAATCTGGCACCAATAAATTAACCAAAAATGCTGGAATTGGCAAAATAAATTATTTTAGTTGCCTAACGATACCATTTGCCAATTCAAGCCATATATAATATTTGCAATATGTATTCTACACAATTTCATTAAAAAGTTTGATGCAAACACCTACACATACATACACAACCAACGCCAATTCGCATGAAACAAAAGAGAAAATAAGACTTGACAATCTGCCTACGAAGGGTGGCAATGCAACACGGAACGCTTTTCGGATGAGAGAACTCTTCAAAGAGTACTTCAATTCAAAAGTTGGATGTGTATACTATGACAGGAAGAGAAAATTTCAAGGTATATTTTAATATGTTGATAATGCCTACAATATTTTATTGTGCTATACTCAAAATATACGCTTACGTTATACTTATAAATAATAATAAAAAAATAAGTACTTATTCACTATTTATTACTTTCATTTCTCTTCCTATTTTTTTCAAATGCCGAGTTTGAAACTGTTGTCTGTATCCTTTGGATGGGATAAATCATAGAGTACAGAATATTTACGATCCAATTCAATCAGTTTTGGTTTTTTTATGTATCCAATACTGAAATAAAATAATTATTTACGATAAATACATACAATACGCAGAAACGGGCAAATTACGCGCCAGAACCCGTCAGGGATTTATTAAAAATATCGTTGGCGACGATATGCACTTTGACGTTACTGATACTGATCTGACACTGAAGGTTAAAATACGAAACTGCGCCGGACGTGTGTGAATGCATCCGTTTAAATTCAGAGAAACGAATGACTGACACTGATGGAATTTCACGGAACTGGCCGGATACGTCACTGATATGTGTGTGAATCGATCTTTTAGTGAGTGAATGGTCTTTAAAAAGTCAAAGAAACCTATTTGCATAAACGAGAAAATGAACAACCGTTACGCTTTTATTTTTATTTTATTTTATTCTTATTTTGGAAGTTCAAGATCTATGGCAAGATAACTGTGACTTTCCATTTTGGTACTTAAATAGTTTAGTGTCCCCAATACTTCGTGTTTACAAAATCCCAGTATTTTTGTACGCTTCTATTTAAAAGTAAAGCGTACCTACACTTCATATACATGTTGTCAATTAGATTTCTGTTCAAATGATTTCTACAGTAACCCAAGAAAATCTGTGACATTTATATTTACAAGTATAATTCACAGTCGTCTAGGATTGAAACACTTTTTAGACACTTACCATTTCGATTCATTGTATGTAGAATCAGTAAAGTTTTTTGTTGGTTTGAAAATGAAATGTGTTACTTTACAATGATTTTCCCTCTTACCAATTCTAATCTCTGGCCTCCTATGTTATATTTCCACTTTTGAAAATCTCAGCTACCGAAAAGTAACCGAAGCATCGACATAACTGACTTTGTCTCCATCTTCCGTAATGGTTATTATAATCGACTGAACTGTAGGCTTTGAAGCGATACTGATCAACACTAGAAAATCAACAATGAGAAACAACAAATTTCTAACCTCACGATTCTTTATTACAAACAAAAATACAGGGTATAGACAAAAAATGGAAATCGTTCGTCATTTATTTATACTTTGAAACAGAGCTCTGAAATTGAATTTTTAAATTAAATTAAATTAAATTATTTTTTAAATAATTCCAAAGGAAAAATCCATTACTGTTAATTCTGGCGATCTAGCTGGCCATGCCGGTAAACCAAGTCTTTTAATCCACCTGTTTGGGAAAACAGTGTCTAAATACATCGTTTTATTATTATTATTATTATCATTTTTGCAATTTTAATAGTGTCCGGCTTTGTTGAACTATATAAAAGAGTAAATATCTCAAGAACTGTTAAAGATAAAATCTTAAGTGTGAGTGAAAAGGTCTTAAAAGTGCTATCCAAGAATAAAATAAAAAACATACCATTTTATTTAAAAAATACATTTATGACCTTATAAATTATAATTCAAAAACTGATGACGTCACAGACATGCAAGTTAAGTCAAAGTAAGTTTTAACTGCTATAGCTTCCAACAACGTAACCAAGTTTGTTATCTCTCACTACTTTGCTAAACGCTAAAGACAGGCATACGCGTAGCTTCAAGCTGTTATCACTTTTTTTCAATTCGTACCGAACATTTAGAAACATGTGTGTCAGCTTTTTCAGGTGTGAATAGTCTTGTCGTTATTGATAGTCTTTTTTACTATTTAATACACTTTTGATATAGCTTAGTTTCATATTAAAGATCTGCTAAAGTATCGTATATATACATATAATAACGTAACATTACTAGTAAATATAGCAAGAGATATAAAAATTAATAAAATCTCAATATAAAGGGGAATTAGGCAAGAAGATGTCATCTCTCAAAATTATTTACTCTTTCTTAGGAAGATATCTTCAGGACTCTAGAGTAGGAAAAAAAAGGTATACGAATTGACGACAGATGTCTAAACCATCTCCGTTTTGCGGATGGCGTTGTACTTATTAGCTAAGATATCGAAGAATTGCAAGAAACTTAGATCAAAATCAGAAAAAATAAGACTAAGCATGAATTTAAGCCAAACGAGAATTATGACAATAGCCGATAATATAGTTATGCGTTTAGACGCTCAAGTCATAGAAAAAGTTAACGTCTATTTCAAACACATTATTAAATTAAGTAAGGAAAATCAAACCGCCAGAATCAGTAGCCACATTCGACCAATATTGGGTGGCTACAGGTAAACTGTCACACATTCTAAAAGATAAGACTACCCCGATTAATCTAAAAAGGAAGGTATTTAATAATTGCATACTCCTTGTAATGACTTATGGAATAAAAACAACCACGCTCACCATAAAAGCGGCCAGAAAAAACTTAGAACAACACAAAGAGCCATTGAACGAATGATGTTGGAATAAGCCTTAGAAACCACATTAGAAACATTTAAATTAGACAGAGAACTGAACTCGAGAATGTTATAGCACGTATAGCTCAATTGAAGTGAAGTTGGGTTGGATGTGTTGCCCGTCAGAATGACTCAAGATGGACAAAACGTACAATAAATTGCAGACCAAAATTGCACAAAAGAAGTATTGGTAGGCAAAAGTGTTAGCTGGACGAACAAAGTTGATGGAAGTTGGCATCAGATGGCACAAAACAGACAATCATGGAAAATAGTAGGAGACCTATGTCCATGCAAAAAGATCTTTATTATCAACAACCGCTTTAAGGAAGGTTTCAGATAAAATTTTTGTATATAATTAGTATAGCTCGGATGTTTAGGCAAAATGCCTAAAACGTCTAGAAATGAATATATTAAGTATTTGGTGTTTTAATTAAAGGCGTCTATTTTTGCCTTTGTCAGTTTTTTTATAGAATTGCTATAAATTCATTCCTAGAAAATGGTAATACGTGAATTACAATCTGCAGAATCTTTTTCGTTGATGATTGAAATCAGACAAAGAATTATCTTTTTAGTTTTAAAGGGTAGTTTATGTGCTTCTTCTAAACAAAGACCGTACTTGATGCTTAATTTGCTCAGAGAAACTATGTTCGTAACCCTACCTTTCGTTTATTAAACTCTGTTGTTGAAGGTTAGCACTGCAGTGTTCGTAAAATGGCTCCGGTAGGTTGGTTTTGTTGTTGGATGGTTTGAGGTTAGCTCGTCGCATTAGATTTATAGCAATCTAATTTTCTTCTTCTTCTTCTTCATCCTCTAACCCCATATACCAAAACAACGCAGCAGTAATAAGTTTTCTTTTGTTTACTGTATTTGCCATGTTATTTGAAGAATAACCTTCTAAATTTGAGGTTAGGATTATTGTTACCCTGATGGACTACATCTGCATTCGGAAATACATCAACAATCTCGGATTATGCGCGTTAACTCATTACGTCACGAGTTGATTGGGTTCTGTTAACCCGGTCTATTTTCCGAAAACGCCTATAGGTCGGCGAGATCTTCCGTACATGAACGTAAACACACTTCCAATTTGTTGCTAGAAATCCCACGCAAAGTGCGTTTAATCCACATTATTTATTAAGTACTAGGTACGTTACCGAAATTTTATAGCCTTGAGCAAACATACAGTAAAACTTGTAAAAATAATCACCTTCTGCTTATAGTGATCATTTTAGGCAAATGGGCAATAAAACTGCTTAAATAATAATTCCTATTTTACTTTTTTAAATGACTTTTTGCAAATTTCTTGATGTCTTTTGGCATGCCTAATTTATTATTTTATAGTACCTGAACATTTGAGCTCTAATAATGAGGTACCTCATCTACTGTTATCTGCCACGATCGACATGTTTAAAATTTAGAACTTGTTGGAAAATTGAAGATTTTGGTGGACGGTGGTAGGTGGAATTTTAGTTAAAATTGTTATCACAATGGGCATTTGAAGAAGTTGATAAACGTATGAGTATAATTAGAAGCAATAAAGGTTTGTATGATCAAAGTTTACCAAAATATTCTAATCGAGATATTACCAAAATTTAATTACAAAAGTGGTAAGTTTAAATAATCTTTTTCATTCCTGAATAACAACTTCCTGATTTTTGTATATAATGTAATAGTAACACTATCTTATAGCATTTAAAGTCAATAGACTGTGTAGAAGATTGTTTTGATTTTTTTCATTTTGTTTTAGTTTAGAAATCACATTTATAGCGAATCCTATATTTAAAATAGTTTAACTTGCAGATAAAAATTGATCTAAAAAATGGCAACTCCTTCTAGACGGATTCCGTAATAGACATATACACATTACGTTTTTGGTAACATTTCTATAAAGCGACGGTATCTTTTTCCAAATTCGACAAGGACATATATTGCTAAAAAAAAATTTTCGATATTGATCTTTAAGTGTTTGGGCAATGACGACCGAGTGTCTGACACCCGTCTTAGACGCTGATATTAACTTTTTGTAGCTTATTAGCTTTTTCCACTATCATAAAATTGGTTTTCAAGTATTGGAATTGACCACGCTCGATAACTGAATTCTTCTCATTAAAGATTTTATTTTGAGCTCATCAGACACATTAAGGACTACAATAACTCAAAAGGTTCTCTTTGTAACTTCTCGGAAATTCTGTTTTGTACTTTTGCCTACTTCAAAACTAGTTTTTAATTTTGCAGTCAACTTTAACAAAAATAACAAAACCAAATCAAAGTATATACATACTATAAAGAAAAATGAAAAAAGAAACGTACTTTCTTGTCCATTTTTGTATATTACAAATGTAAACGATTTTTGGCCTACCTTTTGATCTTACTGGTATTCTTCCTTTAGAATTTTTAGTACTTATTCAAAAAAATTACTAAAAAGTTTTGCTTGTCTTCTTTAGCTGTATTTTTGTTTTTCTTTGCTTCTGCTGTTTTATTGTTACTGCGCAATTAAAGCAAAGTACCCCAAGTGTCCCCTCCAATTTTGATGATTTTTGGATACGTTGTAGAGAATCAAAAAGATGTTTAAGAGGTTGAAACCACTCTCTAAAAGTAGAGTGCCCTAGCTGAGAATTCACAGTTTTACTAAATTTATTATAAAACTAACTTGGAAGTAATTCTTGTAGTTAATAACAAAAAGTACTACATATCATTTTCTTAAAACCTTCTTTTCCTAATACAAATTTTTGCGGAGATTCAAAACATTTATGGTGTTGGTTTTACCCCCCAATTAATCCAGAGCATCGATTGAATAGTTTAATAGTATAGTAAGAATTTTACGTTACTGCAACGCGATTATGTGGTGCACAAAGTGTCTTTAAGTGGAGGATAACTTTGCTTCATTCGAAACTATGTTAAGGTGTTATTGCTACTTTATTTCCAAGTTGATGGGTTTCATTTAAATTCAATTTTCTTACATTGGTACATCTGCATTATTGTGTAGATAAAATTTAAAATTTGTTTTTTAATATAGACTATAAACATTTTGTACTTACTATGAATGTATCTTCCTATTTCTGTAATCAGCAATCACCTTTTCTAGTTAACTTTGTAACTCCAAAGTTATGTGTACTATTGTATTCTGAAACATGAACATTCTAAAACAAACCAACTACTAGAAAAATGATATACTACATAATTATACGCATGTTCAGAATATCTTACAAATTATCGAAGAAAATTTCTTCTGTGGCAAAAGATATGTGTACATTGTTTTTGTTTTGCCATATTTTGCAAATTCACATGACAGTCTAGAACTGATTTGCTTTGTTTTTCTGCCTAAATTATACAGCTTCACCTATATCTGCCCAGTTTCTTTACTGACTGTCTCAGCAAAGAATCGAGAAGGTTACTTACAAAGTCTCCTTACTAGATTTTGGCCCTTGGGAAAGCTTGGAAGGGCACTATTTTTAATCAGGACCCATTTTGACTAAAAGAAAATCTTATCTCATTCAATGATCTACCAAACAATGGTGTAATATTATCAAAATTAATGGGTGAGGGAAATCCGCTAGAAGCTGCCATTTTATGTTTTCTCTTCAAAATTGAATAAAAACCGTATAACAGCAATGTGTAATATCTTCTCTATATGAGATTTTCCTTTTTTTGAAATCGTTGCGCTCACCACCTGAAACAGTATTTTCACCGTTCCATTTGCCACATTTGAGCATTTTTGCTAGAACAGAATTGAGACTGGAGGGTGTTAGAAGGGTAGGAGTAGGGAAAATCTGTAAACCCTCTACGACTAGCAGTGTGGTTGCTATCAACACTTTTATGTATGATAAAATTAATATTGTACATGAATTTATCAGAATAATACTAATAATAGGATAGTATAAAGACAGAGTATTACTGTTATACAGGAATGGTTAGGATTATGTTATTTTATAACTACAAACTGTTCCTAATTTTACAGAAATCGTATGTCTTACTTATAGATAGAAACTTGACTGTCATTATTGTAGATATCTAAACTCTGCATGGGGATAATTTTCCTATTATTGTTGTGACACATATCCCATTTTTATTAAAAGTTAACCAATTCATTTGAATGGGCATTTACAGCAAATCCGCTTTAACGAATGCTCTTTGCTTTGTGTTGCAGTAATAATAATGTAGTAAAGTTCTAAACTATTTCAGTATCCGCAAGTGGTCCTGATTCACTATTAAAATTATAATAACAAGGGTAAAGGAGCTTCAAAGATGATAAAATCAAATCTAGCGCTGGCGTAAATAAGGGACTCCAAGTATAATATAAGCGAACGTTAAATTGTTCTAAATATTACAGTATCATCGTTGGTGTGTATGTATATGTTTGCGTGGTTGTTTGTGTGCGTAGCGCTTTTCGCAAAACAGCTTTGTCCTTAATATCCTCTATTAACAAGGATAAAAATATAATCGTCCTCATTTAAAGATAACGGCGATTAGGCGTCGGTCTGGCACATCAGCGCTATATCATTAACAACTGAAAACCTCAACTACGTCGTTACTTAACAACAATAAAGCCGAAAATGGCTGTGAGGTGCAACGGACCGTTATGTCCTTTATCTGCGTAATCTACATACAAGACCTTTGCACGCGATGGAACTGCTGGACATTGAGACCTATTCACATAGCCAGCATTTCTACGTAACTCTAAGGCTTTACATCTTTACCTTTTAGCATTTCTGTACAAAAGTTTTTCATAGTTAAATGTCTTTACCGCATGTTTGGCTAAAACGGTAAAACAGCGCGATAAATTGAAAGAAAATGTTTTTTACGAAGACATTTTTTTAGGGGAATTCTTAAAATATTTTTAGTTTTTCATTCTGTCATGATTATAGAAATTTATTAGGTTACATTGTTCTAAGAATTTAAAGCTATATATTTTCAGGACGCACGAATATCTCCATGTGAAGTTACGAAAAGGGTCAGCAATTTCGCCAAGGTAGCACTTTAGATAGAGACCATAGAACTAGATGGCTCAGAAACGCGCTAGGCATGTCCAAACTACTACAAATAGTGGATTACATAAGAACTTTGCCAGCAACACTAACATACTAACTTTAGAAAATTGCATTTGACACTTTACTACTATGTACCATCAAAACAAAGTATTCTTGTAAGAATCTTGTATCTTTCTTAAATAAAATTTTAAAATAAATAAATTTAAGCAACTTTGTAAATTCTATGTGCGACAACATTCTGTATCATTCAGAGACTTCAGGGACAAGTCAACACAACAAAGAACCGGGCGACTCCTTAATTTCCCACGGGATCCCAGCATCCCTATTTGGACCAACTGACCAAACCTGTCGCACCTGTGCCACCTTTAACCTGTCCAGTGTTCTCTTCGATTGTACCAATTATTCCCCAGTTATTATTCAACTCATCTTAAATGTAAATTTGTTTTCATACATACTTGCATACTGGATTTGCTTTTCGTTAATGATATAAGAATGTATTAAGAAGAACCAGTTTTCAGAATGTACGTAACGGCAACCCTTTACAGAGTATGCTGAGGAAATCTTTAGTAGTTGGTGAGATCTCGATTTGTGTAAGTTGGTTCTTAAGGTTTATTTATTAATAAATGAAACTAAAAAGAAAACAGTTCAAGTGTTCCATGGTTTTATTTTAATGTGTTTTGAGGTAAGATAATAAGAGTATATAATTTGTAGAATTATTCAAATCAAGCTTATGACAGAACTGTACCAAGACTAGCTAGGAAGTATTGATCAAAACCTAAGATGGCCGCTTTAAGTGAGACATCTTAGAAGGGGAGAGCGATGTCCATTACATCAGTAATTAAATATATGCAAATGGTTTCCAGGATTATAACTAGAACACCCTCCCCCTCGTTGTATAGGACAATAAAGGGTTAATCTTGTATTACGTTCGCGTCCTCTTGTCTCATTCTGCAGCTTTGCAGTTACGTTTACGGTCTTTACTTAAAATGCGACCCATGGGTAGGAAACTGATGAAGTACAAATTAAGTTTCGAATTCGACAAATGAAATGGAGTTTAAGGCTTAAGAATAATAATTTTCTAAACCATATAGTGTTCGAGAAATGTAAGTTATGAAATTCGAAATTGTTATTGAAGAGGAAATATTAGAAATTGAATTAATTAGTAATTTAATAATAATTATAGTTTTGTTTTAGACTCTTTTAAATCTGTCGCATTTCTTTATATTTACTATATTTATCAAAAAAGCATTTCAGAGAAGCTTAGTTATATGATTAGCTGTGAGATTTTAACATTAATGAAAACGAGTCGGTCTTTCAAAAATACATTCAGTAAAAAAAATAATAAATACCATTAAACTATTTTAATAAATTCTAGAACAATTTTAAAACATCATAATGCTTTTTGAACAGTTTTGATTCATAAAAAAGTAAAGTAGGTGAAAATTAGATGTTTTCACCTTGAATCTCAAATTACACCTACAAAAACCGTAACGAATAACTAGATGTGATGCTTGCGTTATCAAAAAGTAGATTAGTCCCGATTTTTCTCTTCATCTAGAAAAATATAATTAAGTGACTCATCAGATTTCTTTTTACAAGGTCTTTTACACTAAATATACCTCGTTATTGTAATAATAGATAATGACAGCTTACAAAACTGTCTTAAAAGATTTTTTCGTAAAAACAATTAGAATGCATAAAGTAAGTTTATTTGTTCTTTTTCTAGTTTTTTCGTCACTTCCTTCTAAATGTTTCATTGTTCCTGAACATTGTGACTACAATATTAAAAAACATCAAAAATTATTTATTCTAATCTTAATATCTTAGAACAATAATTACATATTAACCTTAATTTAATTCATTAAATTACAGTTAAGAAAAAAACACAGTTTTACTCGGACACGACACATTCCACCATAAAAATACAAAAGTAACTATAATACAGTAGACTGTTTGAAAATATAGGAAAATAAAAGCATTTCAACACTAAATTTTGAATTTAAAAATGAGTAGAATTTATTAATTTACTCGCGGACAATGCATCCCACGAAAGCATTCCAGGGTAACCTTCCTAAATCTAATATAAATTTTAAAAACAACAAACTTAGTATTTTTCCAGTTGTGTTGCTATAAGTGAATTTTTATTATTGATAAAAACACCTACCTCTAAAATACCAAGCATGTTATACTAAAAAAACAAAAAAAATTCACAATCAATACTCATATAATATTATACGTGGTTTCCGAGATATTAAAACCAAGAAATGTTATTAAATATTAAGAATATTGAATTTATAATATGAATCCCGCCTTCATTAAACCAATTCTCAGTTTTGCGTAGGCGTTGGTAAAATCTTACTAAGAAAGAAATAATTGGAGCTTTCAAAACTGTTATAAGAATTTTGAACTCGATAATGATTTCGCGAAAAAGTTAGCTTAGATGTGATTAAATACAGAGTGGAAAATCAAAACAGGCATGCTAATAAACGCTTAAAACGTACTATACACCTACAGTTTCGAGAATCAATAAATTGTAACACGAATTGTTTTGACAGAAAGCAATATAAAATCTACACAACATTTTGAAATAATAAATGAAACAAAAAAAAAGATTCCCATATTAAAATGTTATAACAAGTAAACTTCCGCATTGTTCAATTTAGATTTTTTCTCTATTAGCGACTGTATTTGTAGACGTTTCTGTCATGTTGTATTGTTGCTTCATTTCAATACACGGTGTTCCAAGAATGGAAGGATAGCGCCGTTTTTGTAAAAACATCAAATAACGTTACTAAGAATACTTTTACGTTTTAAAATTGTTTTGTGCTATACAGAGTGTTCTATAAAAGTGTGACATATCAATTTTTCGTTCTGGAAGATAAAAACACCCTGTATACTTTGGGAGTCTTGTACTCCTTCCTAGTTGCTGATTATAATAATATAGCACTAAAGATAATACACAGAGGTTAAACCAAACGGTTTCAGCTTTATTCAGTTACTTGTCAAAAAGTTTCTTTACACTTCTCAACTTTCCTGACATTAACAAAAATTTTCTTAGTAACTACCTCACATTTGGAAAGCTTAACCTTAGTCTTTGCTTTTTAAGAACCAATATCTCAGTATGAAACATTTCTATTAGACAGAGAGGTCGCGAAACACAAATTGTTATTTCTCTAGATCTTTTAAACAGTAATACACTGTTATCTATATTATCGTCGATATAAAAGAGCATAAAATCAACTTGAGCTTCTCTGCTATACGTGATGGACATTCAACAATTAGTTTCCATTTACAATTTAGATTCTGGTATGTTCATCCATTAAATTTAAGTATTCTCTAACTACTACCATGGCAAACAATTTTATCCTTTTTTCTTCTTGTTAAGATTAGATAAAACTATGTTTCTTTAGATTTTTAAGAAAGCTTCATTAATTAGTGAAAGAAAATTAGAAACCGGGCCAATGAATTTGTTGGAATCATATTCTGTGTCGCAATTCACAAAAAAAGTTTTAGATGGACTCGGTATCAAAATATTTGTGTTTTGCAAAAAGCATCTACCTAAGATTTGTGTAATGTTTCTTAAATAACAAGATTAAAGTTTTCTCTTCCAGTATTCAAAATATTTCTATTAATGTCCGGTAATGTCAAGAGAGAAGTTTGAGAAAACTTTATAACAAACAATTAAAGTACTATTGTGGGAAAAAAGGCTGAGGCGAGTAGAGAGAGGCGAAATTGTCGTTTACCTAACTAAAGAAATTTCTACACATCGGTCCTGCTGACAACTCAGATTATCCAATCATTTTGATCTATGTACTTGTATAGATCCCCAAAGCAGGTCTTAAGTTGAAAATACATAGACGATGGAGATATAGACTACGGAAGAGATCTTTCCTGCCTTAAAAAGCACTGAATTATATTTTCTGAAATTAAGGTGGATATACCTCAAAGATCCTTACTGTTTACTATTTTAATTTAAAACATTTTGAACAGACTTTATCAGCTGGTAGTATTATGGCAATCGTGCTACTTATTAAGATAGATAAGTGAGATGGTAGAGCTAATCTAAAATGAATTATAGATATTCAAACCAAAGAAGGACCGTGAGATTGCTTTGATAGAAAGCTCTTCAGATCTTCAAGCGTTGGTATCTTAAACATTTCGTGTAAATTTCAAGGTTAGGGTTGATTAGTTTTATTGTCATCTTCTTGGTCGTGGAAATTCAGATACTCAGCTGCGTATAGTAAATAATTTATTACTCGTATTATTCAACAGTTATCAATTCAAAACAGTAAATCTAGCGTTATCCTCTTTATAGAACCCATCATTTAAACTACTTCGGGTTTTGCAAGTTATTATATCGATAAACATTAGAAACCCTTATGACGTCATGTTTTATGCCGGTCGATTATAATCAATATTTTGCTAAGACTTTCTTTACTTATCCTGATGATAGGGTTCATTATCATCCGTGTCCATGAGAATAAGGAAAAAGTTTGGAGCAGCCATAATTTCTAAAATTCTTCTAGCCTTTCGCCGCTTTTTTATTTTATTTTTCGTCGAATTTCTAAAATCTCTTAGAACCATTACCAATCTTAACTTAAAAACTGTTAATATTTGATTATCTGCATATGCTTAATTTCACGCAGAAGCTTTTAACAGAATCTCCTGTTAAACAAATTATTCAGTGTTTTTCTCTTCACCCTGCAACTTAAGGATTAATTATTTTGCTATGATACAGGTTGAACGAGCATAAGAAAATTTGCACTAATTACATAAATTTAACATTTCTTGTCAGAACGTTTGGAAGCTAAAAACAAGAATTTACTTAACAGCAATTTCTTACACCCGTATATAAATCCCCCACGCCTTAAAAGTCACAAAACCCAGAGCAACCCGTCTTTGAAACGGCAAAACACAGAGGTCGTGGATGTAAAACAAAGACACGTCGGGACGATGTATAATTTAAGCAAACGACCCCAGATAAGAGGTACGTGTGTAAACTATGGCTAATCTAACTCAATAAACTTTATAGTGGCAGGAATGGGAGTTTAGATAACGACAAGGTTGCTAATCCCGGTTACTAACTCCTCGCTAACGACATCTCCGACTAGTTCTCATCATCACACGTGACTGCCTTTCATTTCCTACCCGTAAGACAACCAGGACTTGACCGAATTTTGCTCTAAATACATTTCCACCTAAAGACCACTTTATATACGCGTACGGTACACTTTGTTTGCGGAACCAACTCCACTGCGTGCAGAAACTTATATTGATGCGTTGAAAGCATCCCTCGCTTGTTCGTACAGTTATTGTTCAGTAGTTGATGTTTCCTTGTCTTTGGATAATTATTTCGGTACTTCCCTAATTCTGATGATTTTGCTTTGTCATTTTAACTGTATTTAAATTACTTTTTGTTTATAGCAGCGTTTCTGTTCACTAAATGGAAATAATTTATCGACAACGAAATGAAACAAAACGCAATCTTAATCTCTGGAAGTTTTATCTCATCAAATTTGTATAACAAAATTCAAAATAACTCCTTTTTACGAGTTTTATAGTTACCTACACCTATACATACACAATAAATTTCTAAATTTATTTACCAGCGTTTTGTGTAGAATATTAATTACTCAAAATGAAATTTACTTAGTTAATTACATTGCTAAACAGGCTATTCTATTTATAAAGACATAATTTGAGTAAATAACAAAGACAAAGTGGTGGTAATTTGGAGCCAGAATTATGAGATCTTGAATAAATGAAATCAGGAAATGAATTCTCTTGGACAAACGCAGGTTTGTCTCACAGTGATACTTCCTCTCCTTTTATCCTATTATTTATCGGCCACTTTCCGCTTCTCTTTCCTTTTCTCTTTGTTTTCCTGTTGCTGAGTCCCCTGAATTTACTGACAGCGTTATGGATGTCTACAATTCTTGTCCCTTTTTGTCGTTTTATATACATTTTTTATAAGTTCAACGGAAATACACCTTTGGTTTTCTTGGTAATAATTCTTTAAACTTTATTACTTATGTAAATAAAGACCTTAATAAGTTTTATTTTACCCTAATTATTCTTAACGTGAATCGTGAATCTCAGTTGCAGATTAAACTGTTGCTTTTATTTGCATAACTTTAATTTTATCCAATCCTTTTCTTTTTTTATTTGAGGTAACTTAGTTTATTTTTTGTAGTTCACATAAAGCAGAGCTAATTATACGGAGAATAAACCTAGTGAAAGATTGGATTCCATAACTCAATAATATAAATTATCGGTATGTAGTTTGCCCCACCTACCACTAATTCACTAGGGTCTAACAGAAATGGTACAAACTGTTTTACCGATAGATTTTACGGTTAAAGATAATAAAGAAAGTTTATATATAAACTTGTATCCGTAAACACGCAGTTTCCGAAATACAAGGTATTCATTGTTCAAGTTTGATTTAGAAACTCTTATTTTGCTAATATTTCATGAATAACATAAGCTATTGAGATGGATTTTCCTATATGCTTGTAACTAGAAAACGCCCACTCATTTAAAGATTCCTTTACTTGATTACCCTCTCAATGGCAAAAACTTCTTGAAAAGTGAAGTGACATACTAATTTTGTTGTTTCCATCAACAAGAAAGGTTATTTCTCGGTTAAAATGCATCGTTTACGAGTAAAATTTAGTTTAAAAAAATCTTCTTTTATTGTTACAAGATTTCTTGTTTGTACTGTATCTCGATTTTATGCAGCTACAATCGTTTTTAAAATCTCATTTAAATTTTTCACTTTTTAGGACAATGCTTTTGAAGTGCAGAAACTTCAATTTCACTATTATTCTTACATGGGAAGTTTGAAGGCAAAACCTCTGCAACTCGCCAGTGAAGTTTCTGTGCCGATGACAGGCAGCTCGATTCCTAAAGTAGCTAAAGGCAAAAAAGAACTTGAAAACCGACATCAATAAAGCATATCAGCGTTTGATGTATTTGAACTGATAGGCGCTTTAATTTTACAAACGCCCACACTCAAGAGTCTGCAATTTACTGTTAATGCAATTAATTCCAAAAAAGGAATGTTTCCAAGAAACTAAACAAATCGCATGATTCTAAATTCTAGGCCAAATATAATTATACTTTTGTACATAGAGGTTTCAGCTTTGGAAGTAGAACAGCAGCCTAAGAAAAACGGTAACCACACAAAAGCTGTTAGCTGACTGAATAACGATGTAATGTGGAACATGAAACTTGCTAGATCTAAAAGAGTAATACAAAATATAAGCTTTCATGAAATTTTGATTAGCACAGCAACAGAAAACAGATGAAATAGGTAAGAGATGCTTACCGAATTGGTATTTGTCCTTTAAAAATGAATATGTATATGGTTCTTACAGATTGCGGCTAAACAGGAACCTGTTTCTGATCAAATTTTTTACATCACATCAATTTTTCAAGGGTTTCATTCTTTATATGTTAAGGAGTTTGCTTCGATAGGTGTAAACATTATAAAACCCATTTGATTCTATTGCAAAACTACCCACGTTGGTAATGTTCAAAATAAAATAAGAATTTCATAAGAAGTTAATTTATAAACAATTACTAGCTGTATAAGTCTTACTTTCAAATGAGTATCAAATGTGCTGTTTTTGTGTAAAAGTGCGCATATCCATGGGTTGTCTTATCAGGGCACGTGTCTGGTAGTTGTTTAGAGACGTAACTAGCGTTTCACGCATTAACCTTGATGCCCCTTTCGCTAGATTAGAAAAGTAAATGGAAAGCAACTCGTCTTTGAAATATCGGAGGTGGCCATTGGATGTCACATTCTAACTCTTGATGGTGGTATATACCAATCCATGATCGTATCTTTAGCTCTATTAAAAGAGTTAATGGAGAGGAAAGTGCTGTGATTGGCAACTACAGGTGGAAGCATGCGTTGTCACTTCGAAAGAAATTGTTGTGAAGTGGTACAAGTTGCATACTATAAGACTACAACCAGTCGGAACTTTTCAGAATGTTGCAAAATAGCTATTGGTCTTTTCTTTTAAATACAGCTTTCCATGAAACCAAGAAAGAACAGATAACTTTGTTTTCATCCTTACAAAATGCAAACATTCATTTGATATGCCACTTTATTCGTCGTTCCTCTTTTGTATATCAGCAATTACACCAGAGTCTTTATAACTTGTTATTTTTTGTTTTAAATCTCAGTTAGCTGAAAACTTTTGTTATCTTAATGTTTTTAGAACCAACAACACCTTGGAGGATCACACTGTTGACTTGTGTTCCATCCAAGATATTTACAATACAAGAAATTGACTAGATATAATGTAAAAACAAAATTCTTGTATTTACTTACAGATTTTCCTGATAATCAAACAATTCATTTACTTTAATCAAGGAGGAAGTCGTAAACTGCATTAGTTAGAACAGTTTGGTGTTAATACCGTGATCTTCAAAGAAACCAAACGTGTAAAAAGAGCTAATTCATCCATTTCGATTTGCATAATGTATTTGTGCAAATGTTCATTGATTGTTTTACTCTTACTTTTTCTGAGACAAATATATAGCTTTATGACGTACAGCCATCTTACAAAAACTTCCCATCGTGGAACGTAGAAATGATATCAAAAATTACAAATCAAAATTGTTCAAAATTGCACTTCTTAGTACATTTGGGCAACAAATTGAAAATTTAGTATCATCCGATCAACACTGAATAATATAGCAATATTCACTCAATATGTGTTGAACGCTCTAGACGAGCAATCTCAGGTAGACTTAATTTATACAGTTAGTCATTCTCTCTTATTTCTTTTTGGTTTTTAAATTTTTTGATAAATCTTTTATCGTCTTGTTCATCTAATTGAACTTAGCATGTCTCATGTAATAGTTTCAATTCAATTTAAACTAACATCAGGCGTACCTCAAGATAGTGTTCTGGGTCCCGTTTTATTTACGATAATTGTGAACGACATTAGTGAATCAGTTGAATTGTTCTGTAAATTTCTTTTCATAGACGACTTTAAATTATGTACCACAATAAAAAAACAGTTGATGATGGTAAGAACATGCAATACGATTTGGACAGAGTCTACCAACGATCAATTATAATAGCCAACTAATTTTAATATAAGCAAAATACCAGCTTATAATTTACTGTAGCAAACATAATTTCATAGCCTAGAATTATGCGATGAATTCGGTAAACTTAGAGCAAGTATTTAGAAAGATTTGAATATTGTTTTACAACTTCTCTGAATTTTGTCTCTGTCACATAGACAATGCAACAAGTAACTTCTTATATACAGTTCATACATATAGACACTTGGCTGTAGTGTCTAAACTTTACAATAACATAAATTTAGATTTGTATTTGCATCTCGCCCTACTTTCATTGGCCGAATTGTTTATGTATTTTGAGCAATCAATTATTTTTCATTTATTTGCTTATATCTTTTCTGTTTTTATACAGCCTTAGGTTACCATTCTTACTGATAAGATTACTACAGTAAAACCCGCTTATTGGAACAGCGTTAGGACAAAGGAGAATTATTCCAATAACCGACTTTAGGATTGTCAGAATTCTGTAAGGCAAATTGAGGTTATTGCACATCGCTTGTGATTTATACTATAAAACTTTTAGCGTTATTTATCACAGCTTAAGTAAAATAAAATAAGGATACTGCATTAATTATTTATTGAAACAATTATTAAATCTAATTTAATTGCAATGTCTATAAATTAAATTAAAATTATGTTTTTACAGAAAAGTCAGTAATTTGGATTGTTTTTTATCGTTACACAATCGATCTGTTATTTGTTGTTTTAAACTATATTAATACTTAAAATTAACATTTGATTTTCCTTTAAGAAACCTTCTTATTACAGAAAAAGCGCTTGCTACTTCCTGGCCAGATACTGAAGAGCATTCATAAACGTCATCTTTGTTTTCAACAAAATTAACCACGGTAAAGCTTTGCAACCCTATACTTATGGTAATGCTTAAATAAACACAATTAAGGAATTTATTTAATTTCTTTTTAAAAGTGACATGATTTGTGACTAGTATATGTGAACAATATCTGTTAAAATTTTTATTTACGGTATCTGCATAGAAACAAATTTAAATAAGAGGAAGTAAAAAGAAAGTGCCGAGAAAGTTTGAAAATGCTAAACAAAATACTTTAAAGAAGATTGAAAATCCTAGAAAAGACTTAAATACTAATTTAAGTAAATTTAACAATGGTACCAGAAGGAAACATTCATCCTCAGACGTATTATTAGAGACTGATAGATTTATGACGCTCCTATACCATTATTTTTCAAGAAAGCGACATCAGTCATAAACCATAATTTGTCGACTATTATTGTATTTTTATTTCCAGTTCTTTCTAGATTATTCCATTATCCGATACATTTTTGTTAATTCTCATGCTGAAATTATTACATTATCCGATATTATTCTATTATGCGATATTCTTTTAAGCGATAAAGTTTGTTGAGGATTAAATGACACCCATTTGAGACATTGAATTTTTATTCCTTAAAGCGGGATATTCTTATAACCGAGCTTCTATTAAGCGGGTTTTACTGTATTTAAGGTATTTTTGTATTTCGTCTAATTGGATTTGTAAAGTTCTTTAAAATTAATTTTATTTCATTTACTATTTATCAAACGTATGACTGGGTATCTTACATCAGTGTGCTAAACTGACCGAACACTACTATTTCTACCAATTTTAATTATAATAATAAAGAAAGAACCAAAAGTTATTTAAAGTCATACTTCTATTTTATCAGATAAAACAGTCTCTGTACAAGGAGCAATTATCTTTCTCTCTTATAAAAGTATTTAACAATTTATGAGTTCCAAGAGAAGCTTTTTAATTCAAATATGCTTTTACGATGTTTTTAATTTGCAGTGGGTGTATACTTAATTGTGCACTTTTCTTTGTTTTTTGTGAAAATTATAATTCATAGATGTATAAAAACAAATGTGCTTAATTAAATAAAACCCACAAATGGAAGAGACTAAGTAATGAATTCATGAACATCTCAAAATGAACTGAAATGTCAAAGTTGAACACACAATTAGAAAAATTCGTTAGGGAACGAGATTATCACGGCTGATTTACAAACTTCTTAAAGATTCAGAATACACATAAACATACTTTTTAGTCCTTTTAGTTTTAGTTTTCCCAGATTCCGTTTTTTTATACATGTCCTTAAATACATACTCCGATAATTATAATTCGCAGAATATTTATTAGAGACAACAAGTTTACCAATTTCTATTGTTTTCTAAATTAATAGTAGTAAGTAATAGATTTTTATGTGCCTTTAGGAAGCGTAACTAAATCTTGTATTGATTCACAAGTCCTCCTACATAGAATAATTGCCACATGTAAATTTGTAAGAAGTGTCTGTAAACTTAAGGCTGTAAACTAATTTTCTAGTCATTATCAACTATTCTTCTGAAGGGATTAAAGTAGGAAAGTAAGACGAACAATTTTTCATTTTGTTTTTAAACGTTACAAACGAAAACCGTTTCCTATTTTAGAGAAACTTTTAAAAACACACAAATTAGAGTAAATCGCTGTTATAAATATCTTTTCCGATAGATCGAACAGAAATAACGTTCAGCAAAATAATAAATTCGTCTAAAACCTGATGGTAAAACACCATTATAAAACTGCACGTTTGTTGTAAATCTATGACTCCATTGCAGAATGGAAACAAATATTGCTCCAAGAAAACCGATAGAGCATGAACATATTGCATATTTACCATCAAAACTGAGTTTCAAATACATATTCAAATTCCCAAATGCCCGAACGTTCTCGACTGAATATATTTGCGTTAGAACCGTTATCTGTGGGGCCCTTAGTGCCGTAGATTCAGATGAAATGCCTTTGATATTGTAATACCTCTTCTAAGTTCATAATTTATATTATGTTCTGTAGTTATAGTTCAATATTGTAGTAACCCTATTACGTTCTGTTAGAATTTAGGTGAACTAACTCAAAGAACCTCTCATAGGATGGGTTTCTCCCTCGTAACAGCTTAAATTTAACTTTTTACTTCGAATTAGTATCTCTAAGGTACGAAACTAATAATTTATCAAGTGGTTATTCCTTGAATTTCAAACTCGGAATTTAATATATTAAGTGCCCAGAATTAGTAAAGGAAACTATGACGACTGAAAACTAGTTTTGATTAAATTTAAACCTCCTATTCCAATTCCAAAGTGTTGCTTCAATAATTGCTGCTTAATTATATCAGAGACCGTGGTTGTGGTTTAAAGCCTCTCTTTCCTCTTCTAAATATATTGAATTTCACATTGAGTAGCTTAACTTAATTCGGAAGGGAAATTTAGGGAAACTTTTTTTTCTCCTAAAAGCGAACTTGTTCATTTACAATATATTTTAAAATATAATAAGCGTATATGTATAAATCAAGAGATGTTACTTCGGGGAGTTTCACTTGTAAATATTACAATAGTGTGGTGGTCGGCTCAGCTGTGTAAAACTAAGAACGTTAGTCCTAAACAAATACTTGTCTTCACTTAATCCGTTGTGAGAAATGCGATACTTTTAGACTACTATTTTGTCTATGTCGTTTTAAGATGTTGAATTCAAATATTTACTGAAATATGTTGTGTACATTTTAATTCTAAGAAATATTTAAACGTTTAATGAGTACAAAATTGAGAATCATAACGGAACACTTCGAAAGAACCTTTTACATTTTTTTTCTATATTTTTATTACTTATATTCTTAGGAATTACGAAACAGACCTTTTAAATAAAATTGAAACAATAAGTTGCAAAAAAGTTTTATACTAGAAGAAAAGCAACCTATGTAATAGACATGTATAATATTAAGACGAATACGAGGGACGTGCAAAAACACATCATACTTTTAACAAAAGTAGCGAAGAGGAGTTGTTTATTTTATCTAAATAGAATAATAATGCACTAAAGTTTCATAAAGGTAAATTAATTATTCAAGCTCAAAGCAGAAAAACGTGTTTGCTTTGTATATTCTGCTTCTAACTGTTCTTGAATGAAGTTTCAATGTGATAAACTTCGTGATTATCTAAGCAACAAAATCGGTCACTTAAAAAGCAACTTTTGTTTGACGAGTATTTTACAGTCGTTGCTATCTTTATCTTAAATCATCTTAGAAAAATATGTTTGCTAGTATAGGGTAAGTTTATTAAGTATATTGTTTCCGTGATCAAATTTAATCAATGTAAACTAACTATATGTTACCAAAAATTAATGGCTTGGGTAATTTATTCTAATTTTAAAAACTTATTGTTGAGAAAAATATAAAATACGCAACTCAATTTCCATTTAATTTTAATTATTAAAATGTAAAAAATGTAGTTCAACCGTCTAAAAAATAAAATTTCCTCTAACTGTATCAGTGATAAATCTTCAACTTATTGTGTATTATTCTAAATTTACACACAACTATTGTTAAGTCGATCTGGAGAGACCCTGTATAAGATGTTAATTTTGCATTTACACAATTTTTAAATGCGCTGTTAAAATTACTTTTCATTTCTTAATTTATCTTATTATAAATTTTCATTTAAACGCAAACACTAAATGTTAAACTAGATTTTAACAGGTTTTTAGAGAAGTAAGAATCAACTAAATTTACTTCTAATTGGTTTAAACTAACACACTGCAGCTATAACTGAACACTTGATATCTGAATGTTTTTTTATTAATGGATGATGCGACGTTTAAAATTACAATTTTGCAAAAATAATTTCTTTTTAGTAATATGGGTTACTTATTACATATTTTTTTATTAAATTTTAATTTTTCTTTATTAATTCATTCTATTTTATTGTTCCATTTCATGATATAAAATTATATACATAGGTTTGCTAGAATCACAAACCGAGTTAATTACGAAATGGCTTTAAATCTATTTCTGCTTTTTTTACAACTAACACAGGATTTTTCTTTCTTTGTAGACGCATGCGCGTTAGATTCTGCATATTTCTTTACTTTTAATATTAATTTCGAACTTGCAGTACTAGAATATTGAAAAAGGCATTTAAATGAAGCTTTTTAAACATTGAGCCACCTTTATATTTTTTCATAAATGTTTTAGTTAGTCCGTTATGTAATTTAATTTCGACATAAAATTAATTTGCAATACAGTGCAGGTCGAAAGTCACATAAAAATAAAATTGTTCATTTTTATTATGTTTAGATAGATGTCAATATTTCCTTCTATTAGTTATGGTGTTAAATTAATCTCTTCTGTTGCATGATGTATGCATTCTGTTCTTTTGATACTTACCACATCGGAAGATTTTTTTCTGAAAATAACAGTTTGTTATCTCAAAGCTTTAGAAGAAATATAAGTAGCAGTAGCAAGATTTTTGATTACTAATTCCAAAAAGATTATTATTACTAAATTATCACCTGCACACAAAAAACTAACTTTTATTCAACAATTAAACTATCTTTTTAGTTTTGATCCAACTTTGGTTCATAGTAACAACCCTAGTTTGGTAGTACCCTTTGTTTTCGTATAAATTTGTAGCGTAAAAAAAGATCAAGAGTCTTGTGTCACGACAACACTAAATAATCTTACAGTGATAGAAAGATAAACAGTAAGTTCCTCAATGTTCAGTAGGCAACTATGGACAATTATGGACAACAGAGATATAAGAAATTATGATACTAATAATCAAGAACTATGAAATTCTTTATACAATTTGTAAGAAAATAACCGTAGCACTTAGGGCTTTATTGAAAGTTAACCTTACAAAATCTCAAACCCTTTTAATAGTTACCAAAACAAGAATCAACTCACACAGGCAAGCAATTTTGGGTAACTTAAAGTAGAGCTTGATAAAACACAAATCAATCAGCTCAAAAGTTTTTAAAGTAAGTAAGAACAAAAACGATAAAGTTATGATGTTCTATCTTTCAAAAAACTTCGAATTTTTCTAATGATTTTGAAAAGCCACCTTTTCTATTAAAATATATTTCCCTTGCCTACAGAATAACTAAATGAAAATTTTAAGACTCTTGAGAACAAGTCATTAAATGATCAAGACGCTTCGCCAAAGTTTTAGAAGTACTTACATCTTTGGAAATCTTAAGATATTTAGAATAAAGCAGTTGCTACTCAAAGAAAAACAGAATTCGGGAGAATAGAATGAGAAATTAAATCTGTTCTAGTAAGAGAAAATCAGTATCTAAAACGGAAAATTTCGTACATTTTTTGGTCATTACATCATTTTCTCAGTTTTTACTCTGCAAAGTGATGTCCATCCTAATACAAGAACCCAAAGACTTTCAAATGTAGAAAGTTGTGGAGTTCTTAATGCCACTTTGAAAAATCACATTTCGGTATTTATAATGGTGAATTCTTCTTGAATCTTATTTTTTATTATTTAGAAAAAAAATATATTGATAGTAGACCTTCAGATTTTGTACGATATTTCCTATCTTTTGCAAAAACATGTATTTTAAAGAACGTCCACTTTTTTTCTGTCCTGTACAGTAGGGTAAGTTCGGGTTAGATGGCATCAGTGTGCCCAAGCCACCAAAACGGTGATATATTCCAGTAATATTCCGGCCATTACAGAGATTTTTCGAGAAAAATAGTAATTGTAATTTCCGGTATAGATGTCCACTGTTTATTCATTCTAAGAGCTGTATATACTACTGTTCTGTTAAAACCAAAAGCTCTATATACTAGATATAGAACTGACACATTATAAATTGATAATCAAATAGTTTTAGAATGTTTTGGTGCAAGTTTGGCATATTTAGCTGTTAACGTTTTTTAAATATCCTAGTTTATTTGATAAGCTGACCATCTAATCCGGACCTACACTACATCTTACGATAATTCTGGCAGACTTTCTAAGTCGCAATAAATATCTTTATAGATTCTACGTAATCCGTTTTGAAGCGGTTGTAGGTAAGTCTGCACTCATAGAATTGCACAATCGGTTATTGTAGAAGTGAAATTTTTATTTTGCAAACATTTGATAAATTAAGCATGATTTGAAGCACACAACACAGCTACGAATAAGCTGTACCATATGTAGTTTTCTGTTATTAAATAAACATTCTTTGTTTTCTTACCTTTATATCACTTTTATATGTTTGTTATTAAGGTAAACATTATTGGAAATGTAAATAAATAGTGTGCAGTGCGTCCACTTAACATTTTTACATACCTGTTACTCAAACAGTTAATTTCTTTCCAACAATCCAAACAATCTGGTTTTTTGTCATTATTTCATCGATCCAATAACAAAGTTGATATTTCTATGTTGAAGGGTTCTGCTGGGAACTGCTTGATTGTATAATAATTTTGATACTAACGCAATTAATTCTGTCAATTCAATTACTACTTGCTAAGAAACGGGCCCACTGAGAAATTCTTTGTATCTCGGTGCTCCTGTAAGTAAGAGTAAGAGATTGAAATTAATCTTGAAATTTAAAATCAGCATAGTCGTAGACTTTAACCGACGGACGACGTTTTCGAAAAGATAAGATTCTTTGACTTAAATCACAGTAACGATTTAATGTTTGTTATGGGATGCAGCTTCAGCTAAAAGAATAAAAAGACAAGATTCTTTTATACCTTCAATACGAACTTCATTAAGATTTTGCAAGCCTTTACATTTCTTGCACTCTCCTTACTTCCATGTTCTTACTAGATGACAATATACCTTTTCTTTTTTTTTGAACAGAAACTATTGCTGCTTACTACAAATAAACCCATTCATGAGATTGATACAGAAATTTCTTAGAGCGTATTTTGAAAAGACATTTTTTAGTTTTCAAGGATAATACAGTAAGAATTCATTGTATTTTCATCAAGCTGTAGTGATAGGTGAAGCAAGTCTAATTTTTTTATTTTCGAAGCCAGCCATAATAAACTCGTATAATATTTTTAAGTGAAAGCCCCCCTTTTATAACTAAACAATAATAAATTTCAAAACTGAATAAAAAAAGAGGGCGTTACCGACTGACTGACCGACTGCGTGCTACTAGCATTTACGTTTCGATAGAACTATGTATTATGTATATATCTTGGAATTTTAGTCTAAGGCTTCCAACTGGTGTAGCTATTGTTCACAAAATTGATTAGTTCTTGTAGTAGCTTGAAAATACATTGTAAAATATCATATTCTTAATGCAATATTTAAAGACTATTCTGCTGAAACAGACACGATTATTATTTGCATACCATCGTTTAACAACAGTTGTTAGTAAGTGATTTTGTAATAATTTTAATTAGCTTGGTCAAGTCCCCTTAATATCGTATAAAGATTGGCAAAACAAATACAATTTAAATTCATTGACACCGATTTCAAATGTCGTTAGAAATTTAATGCTGCTATTGCCTGAAATATTTCAACAATCCGCATTAAAGTTTTATTACAATTACAATAGAGAGAAATTCGATAGTAAATCATGTATCAAATAACTTTAAATTTATTTTGACTTATATTTCACATACGAATATGTCGTGAACAAAGATTATTCCGACAACAGTACAACGTTCAAATCGCAAGAAAAATCCTATAAACCTGTATACGTTCCCACTGGACCACAGAATCTAGATCTCACGACGAACAAGTTACAGGTTAAGGGTCACTTCGCTCGTCTACTCTTCTTCTCAGTTACCTTTTGTTCTCTCGGTACGCACTTTTAACGTTAGATATCAAATACTAGCTCAGCTTCTCACTCAATATTCTTAATAAATATTAGGGTGCCAGACGAATAGAAACCTGTTTCATTCGAATATTAATTTTCAACGTACATATTACGAAAGTGTTATAGACTGGAAAAGATTTTCTGTGGACAACCTAAATTGACTCTCACTCTTCCTAGCCGCAATTCAAATTTAATCTTTCCTGGGTAACTCTCGCTAAAGTTGTTAGAGGAATTAATTATCCTGTGGCGAAATTTGAGAGCTGCTTAGAGCTGTAAAACTTGAGAAGTCGCCCAGTGAGCCCCCTATACTGATTAATATACGAGGGATAATTGTGCAAAATTAATTAAAGGAGTTTGTAACCTTCATTAATAACTACGAGAAGAGAAACGAGCTCCTGGGCTCTCTTTATTGCGCGCCACAAGGTTATGGAGGTGCAAGGGTTACTTTATTAGATTATATCACGTACAGGGTGGATTATGAAAAAAATATTTGTGCCTAAATTTTTTACAGATTTTATAATATCCGCTATTAGGCATTTTAAAATTTTAGTATAACCCCGAAAGGGAAATAAAATGTTTTAGTTTTGTGTAAAAGTTGATTTCAAATTCTAGCGTAACGCATACTGATTAAAAGGATTTTTCAGAAATCGAATTATATTTTAAAGAAATTTTTTAAGTAAAATATAAAATATTTGCAAATATCTTCTAATAATAATTTTAAATTGATATTAAAAGCAAGTTACTGCTTTTGAAAATACACTATTCTAAGCCATCATCTGCAGTATCACCAAAGTTGGGTAGCAGTTCGTGTTCTTGTATTGTTCCACAGCTCAAGCTGGGCAAGGGTTAGTTCTATGTATAGGGGGTGGTAGTTAAGGCCCGGGTGGTAGTTTAGAACAGATGATGGTATGGGGTAGCTAGGCTAGGATGAGGGTGCGATGGCCGCTGACATGGGTAAGGGCGGCTCCTGATCTGTATTGATCCCAGCCCCAGGATGTAAGATGCGCCCCTTACATCACCCCTTTACACCCTCTTATATAACTTCGTGCTAGCGCCGTTTCAGCAATTTTGCCATATTGTACTGACTTGTGCTTGACGACTGTCTACAATGAAATATGGAAGACTCTTCCGTTTCTATCCTATTTTGGAAATAGTGGGAGAAAATCTTTTTTTATGCACGCACAATTGGGGATGACACAATTCTGGTCCTTTAGAAACTTTAAGGGAATTTCTGTAACAAATTACAATTTAAATTGAATCTAAACTGGAACTCTCAATTAAGACCATCGCCAGAAATTTGTCGTTCTTCAAAGGATATAAACAAACAAAGCAGATTCATAAAACGTAATGCTTTGTTTGCATAAAACCACGACACAATCTATCAAGCTAACTCAATATTTCACACTTCAGATGCGAATTAATTACGAGCGGAAGCGGAATCGGTACACCTATTAAACAAATTGCAGCTAATTGCGAAATTAAACAGTTCTAATCGAGTTACTTTAAATCTCGGTTCGGATTTTACATTATCGTTTAAAAACCTTAATGAGGAATGAAACACTTGAAAATGAAAACGAACTTTTCGCGTTGTTATCGAATTATGAAACGCCTGTTAATTCCGTGTTGATTTGTGTATTCAAACTCGCCGTAACTTTTAATTTAATCACGCTACTGCTGCTGCTTGCTTGCTTGCCTCTATTCGCAAAACCACACGTCAAGTTTCCTGCTAATATTATCTTTACTGCTGCTTTCTAAACTTTAACGTAAATTTGATTGTGGTATTACATTTAAGATAACATTTTAATTAATTTATGCGGTTTTTAACAAAGCAATAGTTTTTCTTATTACTTATTAGAATAAGGGAACGATAAAATACTTCAATACCTAGTGTTGGCAACTATTTTATTGCAGATTAATTCCATAATTCAATTTTATCTAAACCTATTTAAATGTCTGTATAACTTCCTTATACATATTCACATTTCGCATACATTCAGTTTTACGACGCAGATTACGATTATTAGAAACTCGAGGTTTGAACCGACTAGCTTCTGAACCTTTGACAAAAAACTTTACGGTTAAACTTAACTTTATTTCATCCAATTAGTTTTTACTATACTATTTTTGTAATAAATATATGGATAACTGCATAATAAAAATAAACAATTTAGTATGGTGATACTGTTAGTTTTAGAATTAAATTCTTACTTGATAATTTCTAAGATTTATAATTCAGATTTCTTTTTAACATTACAATATAAATAAATAGTTTAAATATTTATTATATTTGACATAAATAATAGAAAAAAGATGACTCGAAGTAACAAATCCTTATGAATACAAAAGTATAAAGCCTTTTCTAAAAAATAAAATTGAAAAATTCTTTGAATGTATCCAAGGTTTGATAATGGTGATAGACAGAAGGGCATTTAACTCAATTAAAAATACAAATTAAATCAAAAACAAATCTTTTGCAAAATTTAAATTATTTTGTCTTTCTTTCATAGAAAAAAACTTGAAATCAATTATTTGCAATATATTATATTTTCAAATTATTAGTTCCGTTCACATCAACTAGAACACTAAAAATAGTACCTATTTTAAAAATTATAATTAGATTATCAACTTAAAAAGCAGGTTGGACACAACATAATAAACCGAGGTGGAAATTAAACAGAATCTTTTCTTCAATTAATTCTTTTTTTAAAATCGAACAAGATTTTCTTTCTCAAAAGTCCGCATTGTTTCCAATTTTCCAGCAAATTAAATCAAGAGTCCTCAATTCAAATATCTGAGAAGAAATTTATTTAGTTCATTTCAAAACACATTAATTACCAATATCACATTTCACAAGTGAAAGAATGTGCTGAACAACCAACTTTGCAATTTCTGGTCAACGCAACACAACAAGTGCATTATCTTATTTCATACTATTGTATACAGGGTGATTCTGAAATAAAGGGTATCCTCTTAAAGGTGGATAGCGGTGTGATAGTACATACATTTGCGATAAAAAAAGGTAGGTAAAAATTGCATAGTTTCCGAGAAAAAGACTTTTGAGATTTAATCGCTAAGCCAAGCCGGTCCTGCTCTCATACTTTTACTTAAGTAAAAATCGATAGGAATTGACTGACCCTCCTTGTCATTGGCAGGTAGCTATTTACATATGTAAGGGTCGGAACATGTTGTCACAATCAGTCGGTCTTTGACTTTCCTGAGAGTGACAAGGTGTGAAAAAATTTAAAGTGAGCGAGATGTTTTCCACTCAAGCGTTGACAGACATAACTTTAATGTATGGAGAATGTCATTATAATGTAGAAGCGACAAAACGACTGTACGCCGATCGTTTTCCACAACGAAGACAGCCTTCGCGGAATACAATACTGCAAACGATACAACGACTTCGTGATACAGGTAGCACCATCGCAACATATGAAGGCCGTGGACAAGAACGAGCACCACACTTTCTTCAAGCGGAAGAAGATGTATTAGATATGATTAATGAAGATCCTACAATAAGTACCCGCGGTATCGCACGCGACGTAAACGTTTCCCAAGCAACAGCGCAGGGCTATTTGAACGAAATGTTTCCCCATCGGTGGATTGGTCGCAATGGTCCCGTACGCTGGCCTGCTTGTAGCCCTGACATAAATCCTCTGGACTACTTCTTGTGGGGTCACATGAAGTCTGTTGTATATCGCACGGAAGTCGAAAACCCGGAAGACCTTCAACAACTCATTTTAGCAGCAGCCGCAGAAATTCGCAATACAGCTGGAATATTTACTCGTGTGCGTAACAGTTTTTACCGACGCATAGAGGCTTGTCTTCAGGTCGACGGTGGTCATTTTCAACATTTGTTGTAATATTTTGGTAAGTTGCCCGTCTTTCAAGTAATAAGGTGATAACATGAATGCGTAAACGTCGCGATACTCTGTTTAGTCTTTACAAGAAAACGAAAAAAGATTGAATTATGAATTATGGCCCTTTTTCGCGCGCTTTTGAATGAGATTCGCATTTCTGACATTAACAAAAGAAGCTATATTTTCGCGTTAAATAGGCAGCGGTCAGTGACCTTCATTTTACTATTGAAATATGTTTTTAGAAAAAGAAATTGGAAGTACCTAGTTGTTAGGGTAAAGCCAGTGCCTTTGAAAGAAGCAGGTATCAAATATTTAATCTCCAAGAAAACGTTTTGACGAGAAATCTTTTTATAATTCTCGCTTTTTTGGATAAAGAAGTAAACATGATGGGGGGTAAAATAAAGTTGCTGTACTTGCTTAGTTGACAGACTTACTATTTACTACTTGCTCGAGATAAAAGAAGGCGATAGCTTATGTTAAAAGGAACCGCTATTTCGCCGAAAGCATGGTAAACACACCAAACCTTTCTCGAACTTTAAACGCTTATAATAGTCTTTCTGGTTTCTACAATGCCATAAATAACCTATGGACACGTTTATAACATTTACTTTTTGATCTGTAAACGGAAAAATATTAAAATTTTACTGTTAGTGACTTTTTTCTGTAAAATTCCGAAGAACCAAAAACTTCAATAAGCATTATGCTACATAAATAAAAATTGATTGATTTTATGGAATTGAGTTAAATACAGAAGCGATAATTAGTAGTATCTTCCATAATGTTTTCTATTCAAATGACTAAATAATAATAAGGGATTAAAATGTTGCTTGCGAGACTGGAGTCTAATTGCTTGTGATATAAATTATGCTATTATCTTTTTACTGTCTTAATACATTTCAACAGTCCTGCCTGTTAAACATATCACAATTTCTTTGAGCTCCTCAACTTCATATTTAAGAAGGGAAAGTTGAAAATGTCCAGGAGGTAGCTTATGATGGCATTTATTGTTCATTGTGCTACTACACCTGCGTTAGTTCCAAGAAAATAGGCATGTCTGGCAAATTTTCATTCTTGCACTACAATGGTTTTACAACAACCGTAAATCTCCTTAACTTTCACTTTTTACTCCGAAGGCGAGAATACAAAGAACACTTTCTTTTTTCTAACCAAAGGCGGCTTCGGAAAATTGTGAAAATTTTATTAATCATCAGAGATTAATCTTAAAAAAGTTAATCTCACAACAACAATTTCCGAACTAAGTCTGGATAATTGTTCAGCGCTTCTAGTAGTGAATCAAACTAAAGTGAAATAAAAGTGTGGGATAAATAAATACAAAGTATTGCATTAATTTGCATAATATATACACAGATTTTAGGGCTACAGCAAAACATACTATAACAATAGCAAAATATATAGAATGAAAAGATATGATTAAACAATGAAAATAATTAACCCGAACCTACCACCAAAACTGAAATCTTTAAAATAAGTAACAAGATTTCTAGAACCCCAGCAAAACAAACTGTAAATCGTCAAGAATCGCAAAAAAGAGAAGCAGATTTATCACACAGAATATAAAAAAAAATAATAAAAGAACTGCTGGAAATATATATAAAATTAATTAAGGTTAAAAAGAATCAACTATTGGAGAGAGAAAAAACAAATAAAAACAAGAATTTCAACTCTTGCTCTACAGAATCTTGCAACAAAATGAGAAGTACAAGAGACAAGAAATAAGAAAAATAATATTATCAATGAAGACCTGTTAACAAATAAAGAAAACGTAGCAGCAGATGTAAAAAGGTTTATCACTACAAAAATGAGAGTAAATAAAGAAAAATGAAACAATAAAAGTATTTGTAGCAAAATTGAGAAATTTTCAGCAACAGAAATAAAGAAGAAAAAAGAAAACGAAAAACACAAATATATTTATTGAAAATCATCTCAGAATTATTCAAAACAAAATGTAGGAAATAAAGAAGAAAAGAAGAAAAGCATAGTGGTAATGCTAACACGCTAGTATATCACGATAAAACTCGACGTATACCTATTCACACCATAATCAAAAAAGTAACTCATGAAAATGAGGTAAATGTAAAGTCTTAACCTTTTGTCTCAATATTAATGGGATCTCTAAAATGAATACATCGATGAAAATTAAAAACCAAAATAAGCTAGCAACATGGAATGTGCAAGGGCAAAATAAGAAAAGAGAACCTAAAGAATTAATACAAGAACAAAATTAGTATGATGATAGATATCTTAGCTGGCCATAAAATGAATTACAAAATATGATTGATAAGAGGTAGCGAACAGAATTAATTAGGCACAGGCTTCGTATTAAAAAAAAACTTAAAGACAAAATAATAGATTATACGACAGTAAATGAAACACCAAGCATGACTACGTCAAATGGAAAATATAGAAAAATGAAGATCGTGAACATACATGCACCGACGGAAGAGACAGATGAGGATGCAAAATAGACATTTTATGATGTAATAGAATAATCGATAATCAACATAGAAAATTCGGATACAGAAATTATTATAGAAGATTTTAATACTAACATCTAGTAAGAACGTATAGGAGAGCCGTCATAGAATTTGGATACGTGCTGGTTATAGCAGAAATTAAACAAGAGATAATCAAATATAAATAAAAGAAAATAAAGAAGCAGTAAACGGGAAAGTGGAACGTGGAAGCCTTAAAAAAGTGAAGAATCATTAGTAGAAGCACGAAAAGAAATAATAACTTCAAAAGAAAAATCACAAGATATATGTAGATTAAAAAAATTAGGTAACATTAAAACTACAGTAGAAGTAAGCATAAACCTATACTAAAGCCATTGATATGTGAAGAAAGAAAAGACTGATTTGATGATGAATGCCGCAAAGTAGTACCAGAAAGAAACAAGCGAAGATGAAAATGCTAGAAGATAACACAAAAGAAAGAATAGAGCAGTATACAAAATAACACCCAAGGCATAATCGAAAATAGAAAAAGACACAGCAAAAGAAACCAGAGGTAATTGAAGAAAGTTTATTAAACTTTCCATCCGCAAACAGCTGCACTCAAAAATTATCAGTGCCAGATTTATTATGTTATGTTAGACATATGGAACATTTTTTTCCGGAGACATTAACAAACAATAGGTGCAAAACTGAAAATTAACATCTACAACAAAATGACAAAGGTAATCAACGAATAGAAGAAGTGCTAGTGAAAATAATAAACAAATCTAAAAACAATAAAAGTCTTGGTAAATAGCACAATTGAAATACAGCAATTAAGAATTACTTAATCTCGGTAGCACAAAAATTATTTAATCATTGATCAAGTTGATCAGTTGATTAACCGATCTGATTGGATAAGTATGAATATTCCACTACTTTTGATTGAGTAATCAATTGATCAATCGTTCAAGCATTTAACAAAGCTTTGTGCAACCCGGCCTTAAACGACCAGAAATCATCAAGCAAACACGGGAAGGAAAATTTATCCCAAAAAAATAAAATCTAGCACTAATATAAAAAACACGTAAAACATAGATAATACAGGCCAATCTCACTTCTAAATTACTAAATTACAAATTAGTAACAAAACAAATAAATAATAGATTACAGAAAAACAGAAAACAAAATAAATCACGTACCTACAATACATTGAGTCAATATTCATTTCTATTTACAGGCGCTTCTTTTAAACTTCGATGAAATCAACAGGAAAATATCTTGCAAAATTTAAATTTGCCAATAGGAGTTATACAACTGGTAAAATGGTCTTATGAAACAGCTAGCAAAATATCATATCAAAACCAATCCTTCTCTGGTTTTACAAATAAGGAAGCTGTAAATCAAGAAGATTCGCTCTTCCCTATTTAATATAACCTTAGAGAATACAGTAAGAAAAGCCAGTAGTGAAACTGACAATAAAACATTAAGAAGCTCTTGCCAGACTCATGTTAGCCTACGTGGGTGCAGTGTAGTAATACTCTCAAAACCAAAAAATGAAATGAAGTAAATTTGAAGAATACTAACAAACTCGCTAAAAAAAAAGCAAAAGAAATCAAATTATGTGTATAATGCTAGAAAGCAATGATGAGGAAAGAACAGTTCTACTGGAAAGGAGATGCTAGCATCTGGTTGGACATTTTCAAACAAGAGCATATTTAAAGACTCCAATGATGCAAATCATTATCTCTGCAAGGTATACTTGAACGAATTAACGCTTAAAGTAATGATTTAGATAGTTAGTACAGTCACCTGATCTCAGTCTCATCAAGCTTTTGTAGGATAAGTTGGGTAGAAACGCTAGAAAAGTTTGTCCTGCTTCTTCTAGACATTTGTGGAATATTTGTCAGGTACATTAAGGGTAGATGTCATCGAAATCTTCAAGAAGACTAGCAAATAGTTTGCTGGAATTTGTTAAATGGTGAAGGTTTTTTGGTTAAAAATTATCAAGAAAATTCAAATTTTGTGGAGAAGACTTTGAATTTTCTTGGCAATATTTTTTGAGAAACGGTTATTTAGAAATAAAGATCAACATGTTGATGAGGAAATAATTTAGTTTAGACACACTTGGTCTTCGGGGTCGAATTGGTTTGATTAAAAGCAATTTTTTAGCAAAAACTAACTTTCGGGCAGTTACGGTATGTGATCGACCAAAGTCTTGGACAGACATACAAATCCATACCATGACAATGGGTGAATGCTTAATTATAGGAAGTAAACAGTTTGGTGAATATTCTTCTCCAAAAAATCTTCTAACGTATACATTTCCGGCATGACTGACCAGGCTTGTTCTTCTCCAACTGAGATTTTCATTGGTCATCAACTTTTTCCACTTCGGTATACTTTCTGATAACTCGAATAACCGAAAGCTGATTGCATGAAACTTTGATGGTTATTTGACGATTACAACACCTCCTTTATGATGAAAGATGAATTCCCATCGTTACTTTTGGTAAAATTGGTAAGGTGAATAAATTCTAAAAGTCATTGCAAGTCTTATATACTTACATCATTGGAATTTGTAATAGTAATTAGTTCTAAGTAGACCTTAATGACGCCATTATGTTCCCATTATTCAACCGCCAGACAATCTGTTATGGAAAGTCCTATTTTAATCGTTTTCTATGCAATTTTAAGAAGATAATGAGCAAAGGCGTTGCTAATGCAACAGTAACTAACTGTTGGATAATTAAAGATGAGTAGGGGGAATACGCGAAAGATGAGTATTACATTTAAAAATATTATTGCACAAGGGCGACGCTGCACAGGACTTTTTCACATCACTGTATAAATTATGTAAATAAAAAAAATGTAGAACTAAAATTCCGGTACAAGTAAATATTTAGGAGGTTAGTGTGTAAAGGGGAAAATAATCTTAGAATGTGTGGAAAATCACTGCCAAGTCTTTAAAAATTGTTATTAAACAATCTTTTAATATTATAGTGCCAGAGCTGCGTCTTTTACTAAGCGAAGAACTTCAAAAACAGCCCTCTAATCTCTCCTTTCAGAATTTTTCTAGGTCCACTTGCATACCGGCTTTGCATATTATGTAGAAATAAAATAAAACATAATAAAGTCAAAGATTCATTTTTACATTTTTAGTTTTTTTGTTGTTTCTGATTAAAGTAGTTTAAAATTACAAATTCGAAATCTACCATACGCAAGTTTTAAAAAGTGTTGTTACTAGTTTAGTTTAGTACTACTGAATTATAAACAAGTTCGTAATGTAAAGTCACACTTACTCGTTGAAGGGTTGTAGAACTACGAAAAAGCTTTAGAATTCCTTTGCGACACCTTATCCCTTTGTTTTCCCCCTTTTCGTCAGGATCACTCAAATATCTATTTGCAAGTAAACGCCGGATCTCCCTTTGTGCTAACTGCTTTTAACTAGTGGAATAATAATTCAAATTCTGTATTACTTATACATAAATTATTATTTGTAAACTTATTTATTTCAACCTTCTTAAAAATGCTACTTGAAATTAAGGCGTTTTTAGTGTAATATAAGAGAAATGTAAAAGCTAAATCTGACAAATTGGAATAATTATAAAACAATAAGAAAGATACGATTTAAATGTAAAGGTCAGGTTTTAATAATAAAGTGAGTCTCGATAGCGTTTATATAGAATTTATGTCGTCCTTAGTAAAACGGTCAAGTTATCTAAGCCAGAAACGCTGAAGCCGACAAGAAGGGCTATAGATATAGTTCGGAATAATCCATTTCTCTAGAGAACAATGCTTTATTACACAATAACCCTCCTGTGTAATTTAGCCTTTGTACCTTCCAATATATTCATTACTAGACTGTGTTATACTACAACTAACATCTAATTTGCTATTGCCATGTTTTTATCTACTGACATTACCGCTTAACATCACTACCATTATAATTTTACTCATAATGGAGATTATAATAGAACATTAACGTAAAGGAATCCTTTTATTATTTTAAAAATAATTTCCATTTATGAATATTGGATGAAAGTACAAGTACAACTACATAAATCTTAAAACAATACGCAGATAAAGCAAATATTGAAAAGAAAAGTAAGAATTACATATTCTTCTCTGCATTGGTAAATAATAAGTATCATTTGTTGTTACTATTTAGGTACGCAGTTAATTTTT
>VTPC01090577.1:102887-132486 GCA_011009095.1 Ignelater luminosus
TTTTTAAGTAAAATATAAAATATTTGCAAATATCTTCTAATAATAATTTTAAATTGATATTAAAAGCAAGTTACTGCTTTTGAAAATACACTATTCTAAGCCATCATCTGCAGTATCACCAAAGTTGGGTAGCAGTTCGTGTTCTTGTATTGTTCCACAGCTCAAGCTGGGCAAGGGTTAGTTCTATGTATAGGGGGTGGTAGTTAAGGCCCGGGTGGTAGTTTAGAACAGATGATGGTATGGGGTAGCTAGGCTAGGATGAGGGTGCGATGGCCGCTGACATGGGTAAGGGCGGCTCCTGATCTGTATTGATCCCAGCCCCAGGATGTAAGATGCGCCCCTTACATCACCCCTTTACACCCTCTTATATAACTTCGTGCTAGCGCCGTTTCAGCAATTTTGCCATATTGTACTGACTTGTGCTTGACGACTGTCTACAATGAAATATGGAAGACTCTTCCGTTTCTATCCTATTTTGGAAATAGTGGGAGAAAATCTTTTTTTATGCACGCACAATTGGGGATGACACAATTCTGGTCCTTTAGAAACTTTAAGGGAATTTCTGTAACAAATTACAATTTAAATTGAATCTAAACCGGAACTCTCAATTAAGACCATCGCCAGAAATTTGTCGTTCTTCAAAGGATATAAACAAACAAAGCAGTTTCATAAAACGTAATGCTTTGTTTGCATAAAACCACGACACAATCTATCAAGCTAACTCAATATTTCACACTTCAGATGCGAATTAATTACGAGCGGAAGCGGAATCGGTACACCTATTAAACAAATTGCAGCTAATTGCGAAATTAAACAGTTCTAATCGAGTTACTTTAAATCTCGGTTCGGATTTTACATTATCGTTTAAAAAACCTTAATGAGGAATGAAACACTTGAAAATGAAAACGAACTTTTCGCGTTGTTATCGAATTATGAAACGCCTGTTAATTCCGTGTTGATTTGTGTATTCAAACTCGCCGTAACTTTTAATTTAATCACGCTACTGCTGCTGCTTGCTTGCTTGCCTCTATTCGCAAAACCACACGTCAAGTTTCCTGCTAATATTATCTTTACTGCTGCTTTCTAAACTTTAACGTAAATTTGATTGTGGTATTACATTTAAGATAACATTTTAATTAATTTATGCGGTTTTTAACAAAGCAATAGTTTTTCTTATTACTTATTAGAATAAGGGAATGATAAAATACTTCAATACCTAGTGTTGGCAACTATTTTATTGCAGATTAATTCCATAATTCAATTTTATCTAAACCTATTTAAATGTCTGTATAACTTCCTTATACATATTCACATTTCGCATACATTCAGTTTTACGACGCAGATTACGATTATTAGAAACTCGAGGTTTGAACCGACTGGCTTCTGAACCTTTGACAAAAAACTTTACGGTTAAACTTAACTTTATTTCGTCCAATTAGTTTTTACTATACTATTTTTGTAATAAATATATGGATAATTGCATAATTAAAATAAACAATTTAGTATAGTGATACTGTTAGTTTTAGAATTAAATTCTTACTTGATAATTTCTAAGATTTATAATTCAGATTTCTTTTTAACATTACAATATAAATAAATAGTTTAAATATTTATTATATTTGACATCAATAATAGAAAAAAGATGACTGGAAGTAACAAATCCTCATGAATACAAAAGTATAATGCCTTTTCTAAAAAATAAAATTGAAAAATTCTTAGAATGTATCCAAGGTTTGGTAATGGTGATAGACAGAAGCGCTTTTAACTCAATTAAAAACACAAATTAAATCAAAAACGAATCTTTTGCAAAATTTAAATTATTTTGTCTTTCTTTTATAGAAAAAAACTTTGAAATCAATTATTTGCAATATATTATATTTTTAAATTATTATTTAATCTGTATTGCTGCCATGCCATTATTATTATCCGTTCACATCAACTAGAACACTAAAAATAGTATCTATTTTAAAAATTATAATTAGATTATCAAATTAAAAAGCAGGTTGGACACAACATAATAAACCGAGGTGGAAATTAAACAGAATCTTTTCTTCAATTAATTCTTTTTTTAAAATCGAACAAGATTTTCTTTCTCAAAAGTCCGCATTGTTTCCAATTTTCCAGCAAATTAAATCAAGAGTCCTCAATTCAAATATCTGAGAAGAAATTTATTTAGTTCATTTCAAAACACATTAATTACCAATATCACATTTCACAAGTGAAAGAATGTGCTGAACAACCAACGCTGCAATTTCTGGTCAACGCAACACAACAAGTGCATTATCTTATTTCATACTATTGTATACAGGATGATTCTGAAATAAAGGGTATCCTCTTAAAGGTGGATAGCGGTGTGACAGTACATACATTTGCGATTAAAAAAGGTATGTAAAAATTGCATAGTTTCCGAGAAAAAGACTTTTGAAATTTAATCGCTAAGCCAAGCCGGTCCTGCTCTCATACTTTTACTTAAGTAAAAATCGATAGGGGTTGACTGACCCTCATTGTCATTGGCAGGTAGTTATTTACATATGTAAGGGTCGGAACATGTTGTCACAATCAGTCGGTCTTTGATTTTCCTGAGAGTGACAAGGTGTGAAAAGATTTAAAGTGAGCGAGATGTTTTCCACTCAAAAGTTGGCAGACATAACTTTAATGTATGGAGAATGTCATAATGTAGAAGCGACAAAACGACTGTACGCCGATCGTTTTCCACAACGAAGACAGCCTTCGCGGAATACAATACTGCAAACGATGCAACGACTTCGTGATACAGGTAGCACCGTCGCAACATATGAAGGCCGTGGACAAGAACGAGCACCACACTTTCTTCAAGCGGAAGAAGATGTATTAGATGTGATTAATGAAGATCCTACAATAAGTACCCGCGGTATCGCACGCGACGTGAACGTTTCCCAAGCAACAGCGCATCGGATATTAAAGTCGTACTTATTACATCTCTATCACGTACAACGGGTTCAGCATTTAACTGAAAATGACTTTACACCGAGTCGAACATTTTGTGATTGGTTTCAACAAAAAACAATGCAACAACAGGAATTTGTAGAGTGTTGTTTTATGTGAGATGGTATCTTAAATTTTCATAACGTACATTATTGGAATGACCATTTATTTTACCACAGCGGTTAAACGGAGACACGTATCTGGAATTTCTAGAAAACAGGTTGCCAGATATGTTGGATGATACACCTCTAGAAACTCGTAGGCATATTTATTACATGCATGATGGAGCCCCTCCGCATACTAGCGTACGTGTGCAGGGCTATTTGAACGAAATGTTTTCCCATTGGTGGATTGGTCGCAATGGTCCTGTACGCTGGCCTGCTCGTAGCCCTGACATAAATCCTCTGAACTACTTCTTGTGGGGTCACATGAAGTCTGTTGTATATCGCACGGAAGTCGAAAACGCGGAAGACCTTCAACAACGCATTTTAGCAGCAGCCGCAGAAATTCGCAATACAGCTGGAATATTTACTCGTGTGCGTAACAGTTTTCACCGACGCATAGAGGCTTGTCTTCAGGTCGACGGTGGTCATTTTCAACATTTGTTGTAATATTTTGGTAAGTTGCCCGTCTTTCAAGTAATAAGGAGATAACACGAATGCGTAAACGTCGCGATACTCTGTTTAGTCTTTACAAGAAAACGAAAGAAGATTGAATTATGAATTATGGCCCTTTTTCGTGCGCTTTTGAATGAGATTCGCATTTCTGACATTAACAAAAGAAGCTATATTTTCGCGTTAAATAGACAGCGGTCAGCGACCTTCATTTTACTATTGAAATATGTTTTTAGAAAAAGAAATTGGAAGTACCTAGTTGTTAGGGTAAAGCCAGTGCCTTTGAAAGAAGCAGGTGCCAAATATTTAATCTCCAAAAAAACGTTTTGGCGAGAAACCTTTTTATAATTCTCGCTTTTTTGGATTAAGAAGTAAACATGATGGGGGGTAAAATAAAGTTGCCGTACTTGCTTAGTTGACAGACTTACTATTTACTACTTGCACGAGATAAAAGAAGGCGATAGCTTATGTTAAAAGGAACCGCTATTTGCCGAGAGCATGGTAAACACACCAAACCTTTCTCGCACTTTAAACGCTTATAATAGTCTTTCTGGTTTCTACAATGCCATAAATAACCTATGGACACGTTTATAACATTTACTTTTTGATCTGTAAACGGAAAAATATTAAAATTTTACTGTTAGTGACTTTTTTTCTGTAAAATTCCGAAGAACCAAAAACTTCAATAAGCATTATGCTATATAAATAAAAATTGGTTGATTTTATGGAATTGAGTTAAATACAGAAGCGATAATTAGTAGTATCTTCCATAATGTTTTCTATTCAAATGACTAAATAATAATAAGGAATTGAAATGTTGCTTGCGAGACTGGAGTCTAATTGCTCGTGACATAAATTATGCTATTATCTTTTTACTGTCTTAATACATTTCAACAACCCTGCCTGTTAAACATATCACAATTTCTTTGATCTCCTCAACTTCAGATTTAAGAAGGGAAAGTTGAAAATGTCCAGGGGGTAGCTTATGATGGCATTTATTGTTCATTGTGGTTTTACAACGACCGTAAATCTTCTTAACTTTCACTTTTTACTCCGAAGGCGAGAATACAAAAAACACTTTCCTTTTTCTAACCAGAGGCAGCTTCAGTATTTAATATTTCGGAAAGTTGTGAAAATTTTCAACTTTCACGGTGCCACTTCGTTTCTTTATTTTTTGTCTTCTTTTAGCCTCACGTATCACCTATTAAAAGGATACTCTTTATTTCAGAATCACCCGTATAAAAATAAACATAATTATTCTATCCTAGTATAGTAAAAACAAATTACTAACGTCTTTATAATATGAACTAGTTTTGTAAAATGTTATATTTGCAGATTTGTTATTTTCTTGTTACCTAGTTATTGTAATAATTATTATTAGATCAGTATGTCAATTTTGTATAAAAGAAATTTGTTTATACTCATTAAAAATGTATTGCCGAAAAAGCCTTTTATTAGCTTAAAGGAACTGGGATTCTGCAGTGCCAGCTATATTAATCATCAGAGATTAATCTTAAAAAAGTTAATCTCACAACAACAATTTCCGAACTAAGTCTGGATAATTGTTCAGTGCTTCTAGTAGTGAATCAAACTAAAGTGAAATAAAAGTGTAGGATAAATAAATACAAAGTATTGCATTAATTTGCATAATATATACACAGATTTTAGGGCTACAGCAAAACATACTATAACAATAGCAAAATATATAGAATGAAAAGATATGATTAAACAATGAAAATAATTAACCCGAACCTACCACCAAAACTGAAATCTTTAAAATAAGTAACAAGATTTCTAGAACCCCAGCAAAACAAACTGTAAATCGTCAAGAATCGCAAAAAAGAGAAGCAGATTTATCACACAGAATATAAAAAAAATAATAAAAGAACTGCTGGAAATATATATAAAATTAATTAAGGTTAAAAAGAATCAACTATTGGAGAGAGAAAAAACAAATAAAAACAAGAATTTCAACTCTTGCTCTACAGAATCTTGCAACAAAATGAGAAGTACAATAGACAAGAAATAAGAAAAATAATATTATCAATGAAGACCTCTTAACAAATAAAGAAAACGTAGCAGCAGATGTAAAAAGGTTTATCACTACAAAAATGAGAGTAAATAAAGAAAAATGAAACAATAAAAGTATTTGTAGCGAAACTGAGAAATTTGCAGCAACGGAAATAAAGAAGAAAAAAGAAAACGAAGGACACAAATATATTTATTAAAAATCATTTTAGCATTATTCAAAACAAAATGTAGGAAATAAAGAAGAAAAGAAGAAAAGCATAGTGGTAATGCTAACACGCTAGTATATCACGATAAAACTCGACGTATACCTATTCACACCATAATCAAAAAAGTAACTCATGAAAATGAGGTAAATGTAAAGTCTTAACCTTTTGTCGATGAAAATGGAAAAATAAAATAAGCTAGCAACATGGAATGTGCAAGGGCAAAATAAGAAAAGAGAACCTAAAGAATTAGTACAAGAACAAAATTAGTATGATGATAGATATCTTAGCTGGCCATAAAATGAATTACAAAATATGATTGATAAGAGGTAGCGAACAGAATTAATTAGGCACAGGCTTCGTATTAAAGAAAACTTAAAGACAAAATAATAGATTATACGACAGTAAATGAAACACCAAGCATGACTACGTCAAATGGAAAATATAGAAAAATGAAGATGCGCCGACGGAAGAGGCAGATGAGGATGCAAAACAGACATTTTATGATGTAATAGAATAATCGATAATCAACATAGAAAATTCTGATACAGAAATTATTCTGGAAGATTTTAATAGTAATAGAAAACGCCAGCAAGATGTAAGAACGTATAGGAGAGCCGTCATAGAATCTGGTTACGTGCTGGTTATGGCAGAAATTAAACAAGAGATAATAAAATATAAATAAAATAAAATAAAGAAGCAGTAAACAGGAAATTGGAACGTGGAAGCCTTAAAAAAGTGAAGAATCATTAGTAGAAGCACGAAAACAAATAATAACTTCAAAAGAAAAATCACAAGATATATGTAGATTAAAAAATTAGGTAACATTAAAACTACAATAGAAGCAAACATAAACCTATACTAAGCCATTGATATGTAAAGAAACAAAAGACTGATTTGATGATGAATGCCGCAAAGTAGTACCAGAAAGAAAAAAGCGAAGATGAAAATGCTAGAAGATAACACAAAGGGAAGAATAGAGCAGTATACAAAATAAAACCCAAGGCATAATCGGAAATAGAAAAAGACACAGAAAAAGAAACCAGAGGTAATTGAAGAAAGTTTATTAAAACTTTGAACTTTCCATCCGCAAAAAGCTGCACTCAAAAATTATCAGTGCCAGATTTATTATGTTATGTTAGACATACGGAACATTTTTTCCGGAGACATTAACAAATAATAAGTGCAAACTGAAAATTAACATCTACAACAAAATGACAAAGGTAATCAACGAATAGAAGAAGTACTAGTGAAAATAATAAACAAATCTAAAAACAATAAAAGTCTTGGTAAATAGCACAATTGAAATACAGCAATTAAGAATTACTTAATCTCGGTAGCACAAAAACTATTTAATCATTGATCAAGTTGATCAGTTGATTAACCGATCTGATTGGATAAGTATGAATATTCCACTACTTTTGATTGGTTAATCAATTGATCAAGTGGTTAATCAATCGTTCAAGCATTTAACAAAGCTTTGTGCAACCCGGCCTTAAACGACCAGAAATCTTCAAGCAAACACGGGAAGGAAAATTTATCCCAAAAAAATAAAATCTAGCACTAATATAAAAAACACGTAAAACATAGATAATACAGGCCAATCTCACTGCTAAATTACTAAATTACAAATTAGTAACAAAACAAATAAATAATAGATTACAGAAAAACAGAAAACAAAATAAATCACGTACCTATAATACATTGAGACAATATTCATTTCTATTTACAGGCGCTTCATTTAGACTTCGATGAAATCAACAGGAAAATATCTTGCAAAATTTAAATTTGCCAATAGGAGTTATACAACTGGTAAAATGGTCTTATGAAACAGCTAGCAAAATATCATATCAAAACCAACTCTTCTCTGGTTTTACAAATAAGGAAGCTGTAAATTAAGAAGAGATTCGATCTTCCCTATTTAATATAACCTTAGAGAATACAGTAAGAAAAGCCAGTAGTGAAACTGACAATAACACATTAAGAAGCTCTTGCCAGACTCATGTTAGCCTACGTGGGTGCAGTGTAGTAATACTCTCAAAACCAAAAAATGAAATGAAGTAAATTTGAAGAATATTTAACAAACTCGCTAAAGAAGCAAGACTAAAGACAAAACAAAAGAAATCAAATTATGTGTATAATGCTAGGAAGCAATGATGAGGAAAGAACAGTTCTACTGGAAAGGAGATGCTAGCATCTGGTTGGACATTTTCAAACCAGAGCATATTTAAAGACTCCAATGATGCAAATCATTATCTCTGCAAGATACACTTGAACGAATTAACACTTAAAGTAATGATTTAGATAGTTAGTACAGTCACCTGATCTCAGTCTCATCAAGCTTTTGTAGGATAAGCTGGGTAGAAACGCCAGAAAAGTTTGGCCTGCTTCTTCTAGACATTTGTGGAATATTTGTCAGGTACATTAAGGGTAGATGTCATCGAAATCTTCAAGAAGACTAGCAAATAGTTTGCTGGAATTTGTTAAATGGTGAAGGTTTTTTGGTTAAAAATTATCAAGAAAATTCAAATTTTGTGGAGAAGACTTTGAATTTTCTTGGCAATATTTTTTGAGAAACGGTTATTTAGAAATAAAGATAAACATGTTGATGAGGAAATAATTTAGTTCAGACACACTTGGTCTTCGGGGTCGAATTGGTTTGATTAAAAGCAATTTTTTAGCAAAAACTAACTTTATAGGAAGTAAACAGTTTGGTGAATATTCTTCTCCAAAAAATCTTCTAACGTATACATTTCCGGCATGACTGTTGGTAAGGTATTAAAAGTTGAGTCATCTTCTGCCATTGCTTTGTGGTCCAATTTCTGTATTCTTTAACCTAGTGCAGATGAAAGTGTTTTGTTTCTCAGAAACAAGTGGCTTTTTCCGTAGTCTATATCTTGTTAGTCTACAACAAGCAGTCTTAGTCTTACAATGAAAGTACACACACTAATATTGGTAGCTTTTTCACACCATAACTTAGTTAATTAAGTAGAATTAAGAATTCTATCAACCAGGCTTGTTCTTCTCCAACTGAGATTTTCATTGGTCATCAACTTTTTCCACTTCGGTATACTTTCTGATAACTCGAATAACCGAAAACTGATTGCATGAAACTTTGATGGTTATTTGACGATTACAACACCCCCTTTATGTTGAAAGATAAGTTCCCATCGTTACTTCTGGTAAAATTGGTAAGGTGAATAAATTCTAAAAGTCATTGCAAGTCTTATATACTTACATCATTGGAATTTGTAATAGTAATTAGTTCTAAGTAGACCTTAATGACGCTATTATGTTCCCATTATTCAACCGCCAGACAATCTGTTATGGAAAGTCCTATTTTAATCGTTTTCTATGCAATTTTAAGAAGATAATGAGCAAAGGCGTTGCTAATGCAACAGTAACTAACTGTTGGATAATTAAAGATGAGTAGGGGGAATACGCGAAAGATGAGTATTACATTTAAAAATATTATTGCACAAGGGCGACGCTGCACAGGACTTTTTCACATCACTGTATAAATTATGTAAATAAAAAAAATGTAGAACTAAAATTCCGGTACAAGTAAATATTTAGGAAGTTAGTGTTTAAAGGGGAAAATAATCTTAGAATGTGTGGAAAATCACTGCCAAGTCTTTAAAAATTGTTATTAAACAATCTTTTAATATTATAGTGCCAGAGCTGCGTCTTTTACTAAGCGAAGAACTTCAAAAACAGCCCTCTAATCTCTCCTTTCAGAATTTTTCTAGGTCCACTTGCATAGCGGCTTTGCATATTATGTAGAAATAAAATAAAACATAATAAAGTCAAAGATTCATTTTTACATTTTTAGTTTTTTTGTTGTTTCTGATTAAAGTAGTTTAAAATTACAAATTCGAAATCTACCATACGCAAGTTTTAAAAAGTGTTGTTACTAGTTTAGTTTAGTACTATTGAATTATAAACAAGTTCGTAATGTAAAGTCACACTTACTCGTTGAAGGGTTGTAGAACTACGAAAAAGCTTTAGAATTCCTTTGCGACACCTTATCCCTTTGTTTTCCCCCTTTTCGTCAGGATCACTCAAATATCTATTTGCAAGTAAACGCCTTTGTGCTAACTGCTTTTAACTAGTGGAATAATAATTCAAATTCTGTATTACTTATACATAAATTATTATTTGTAAACTTATTTATTTCAGTCTTCTTAAAAATGCTACTTGAAATTAAGGCGTTTTTAGTGTAACATAAGAGAAATGTAAAAGCTAAATCTGACAAATTGGAATAATTATAAAACAATAAGAAAGATACGATTTAAATGTAAAGGTCAGGTTTTAATAATAAAGTGAGTCTCGATAGCGTTTATATAGAATTTATGTCGTCCTTAGTAAAACGGTCAAGTTATCTAAGCCAGAAACGCTGAAGCCGACAAGAAGGGCTATAGATATAGTTCGGAATAATCCATTTCTCTAGAGAACAATGCTTTATTACACAATAACCCTCCTGTGTAATTTAGCCTTTGTACCTTCCAATATATTCATTACTAGACTGTGTTATACTACAACTAACATCTAATTTGCTATTGCCATGTTTTTATCTACTGACATTACCGCTTAACATCACTACCATTATAATTTTACTCATAATGGAGATTATAATAGAACATTAACGTAAAGGAATCCTTTTATTATTTTAAAAATAATTTCCATTTATGAATATTGGATGAAAGTACAAGTACAACTACATAAATCTTAAAACAATACGCAGATAAAGCAAATATTGAAAAGAAAAGTAAGAATTACATATTCTTCTCTGCATTGGTAAATAATAAGTATCATTTGTTGTTACTATTTAGGTACGCAGTTAATTTTTAAGTAATATACTTAACACCAATAATTAAACATCTAATAGTAAATCTCACCTTTTCGACAAAATTCAAATTTAAAAAGTAGAAGAATCATCTTATGTGTAGTACATCCTTATCAATAGTTTAAAGAAAGTTAACCTAACGGTAGTCCTAGAAACTCAAAACTTTGAGCAACAACCATCTATTATCAAAAACAAAGTGACTTTAGAAATTCCTTTTTTATTTAGAAATTTCCCATGAGCCAATGAAAATTCTGAATTTTTGTTATTCGGAGTTATGTGTAAATTTTACTTGTTCTCGGAAACAATATTAGACTGAAAGTTTCTTTATCATAGATTTTTCGCCGTTTTGCAGCAGCTTCATTAAAGAAGCTATATCAAGGAGAACATACAGGATAGGTACCCTTAGGTTGTTTATTTTAGAAATATTTGTGACAGTATCCTTATCCGATGGTAAAATAGGAAAGACACATCTCTAGTTACACCAACTATGAGAGTAAATAACTTTCAGTGAGATGTACTGTTTTTAGTTGAAGTTAGTTTTCCCCTCCATATCTTGATGACACAACATGGACTATAAAACTATTAAATGCAAACTGGTGATTTACGCTGTAATATTCCTACTTTCCTATATCTTCATATACCCGATAATGATGACACCAGAAGTGAACTGTAGACAGTTACATTAAAAAAAACAAATACGGTGCCGTCCTTAAGTCTGGATCTCCATATATGTCCTACCGATTTTCTGAAGAATTATTGTTTTTGGTTCAAATAGAAAGCGACATTTGTTAGTAAAACTTATCGAAAGTTAGTATAAGTGTACTAGAAAATAGGCTCCTTTAAATATCAAGATACGTATCCAGAAATTTAACATCTTCAATTATTTTGCTCAGTACAGTTGCTACATCGTGTGTATACCTTTTTTCTAGTATACATTAAGTGTTTTATAAAGTATGTTATTCTCCAAAATCCTTTGGAAACACAATTATTAAAAAAAGATTTGATTATTCCAAACAGGTCTTTTAATCGTGTCTGCTTATGTACAATTAGAATGGTTCTTTCTGATAATGAAACCCGGAAAGACAGCAAGGTGCTCCATACGAAAAAGAAATATTTCAAAGAACTCCACTAACACAAGAAAGCTTCTTGTTGTAGACCTTGGGCAAATAGCCTTGCAATACTAAAATGTCTAAATGACCAAAACTACCAATCAACTCTGTGAACTACCAATATCTGAATATAATAATAATAGTAGTAATAATAATAAAACAATATAGCAGTGTAATCGAACGAGATCCTCTTGTTGTTAATTGAACTCTGCCAACTGTTACATGAGGATTGTCTTGGAAGTATATTAGGTTTATAAATTTATTTAAAAAAAAAACAGTTTGTTCCCTTTGATGAGAGGTAACTTAAAAAACTATTTTGCTGAAGTATTTTTGCAAATTTTGTTTTGAAAGCTTTTCATGGAATTAACTTTTTTATTTAATTTTTACTTGTAGTTTATCAAATAGTTAGACAGCTTAAGTAAAATGAATCTTTTTGATATTTACCTGTTTTATGTTGATGGAAAATATAGTAAACGGAAGAATATGTAACCGAAAATTATAACAAGATGTATTTTCATTAATGCTACAAGTAACATGTAGTGCTGGGAAAACTTACGGATCCATGTTTTTCTTCGTTACTATTGGAATTATTTGAACAAAGCTTACTCTTGTCTACTTGTCTGTTAAAATTCGACATTAAAGTAGTAGAGAAGAGAAGAATAATAATCTCTACTACGAAGTACAATATTGCGTTAATTGGCGTAGACAGTATTTTAAAAATTTTTTGAACGGACTCAATTCGAAAAACTATGACGTACATAGAAAGGATTTCAAACAATGCACTCATATGCCAATTTTGAGCTGACTGATATATTATGAAAAATAAAAAGTGTGTGGATGTTGTTAGAAGATATGGTTATTAAATCTAAAAGTGTTGTCAGAATGTCTTTCCAAGCCTATACTATTATTTAATCTGTTAAGTCTAGTATTTACTACTCATAAAATAAGTACTTTGAACAATTTGGATTTTACCAGTAGCTGTAATACAATAACATATTATACCTTGTTTTGGTCCAAATCGAAACTAACGTCTTTTATAATCTTTACTAACAAAGCTTTCTTCAAAACCATTACATTTCCAACATTCAGAATAAAAGATTGCGCAAAAAGCCAGTTCCAAATTTAAGTGTTACGCTGATTAATAACCGATTTTGCTCTATATCATGTTGTATATATTTAGAGAGTTTAATGTCATCTGGGTAAAGAAGTGTTTAAAGAAAGTCGACGTAATTAATGATACCATTCACAAATATTATATGAATAACCCAATCTGATGCCTTGAGGTACACCAGATAAAACCTTGAAGACTTAATATTCATAACTTCTGTTCTATTTCGTAAGTATGTCAACAATTTTGAAGAAAGGCTTAAAGCGTTCATTTTATTTATTAAAGTGAATGAATGACCTTAGAGAAATCTAGCTTACATCAACTTGAAAATTATTTTCTAAACTTTATACACATATTGTGTAAAACACCTAAGTTTGGGATGGTAGACCTCTTACTAACAAACCTACACTGGTAAAAGAAAAAGACAATGGATTGAATTACGCACAAACATGTTATGCTTTTTATAAAACATGAGCTAAGAGTGTATACACGAAGCCTTTTAAATACTAAAGACATGTGAGTTCTAAAGAAAATGCTCATCGATCACAGCAAATACCTTAATTTGGCAATTTGCCTAAAATGCTTTTTTCTTGAGTTCCACACAACGGCCTTTTTTAATTTTATTACCTAACGCAGTTCTTTTCTCCCTTTTTTTCTATTCGTGTTTGTTTTGGACTTTTTGTTCTTGGTACTACGTACATTCCTAATAAGAACTCCCAAACAGTAAACGCACTTGGATTTTAACAAGAAGTCTAGAAGAAGTCAGCTTAAATTAAAAGTATATAGGTCTTCTTTTAGGCTCCTATTTTCATTTCATTCACAACTAGTTAACTAAGAAAACGCGAAACACCCTGTATATTTCTTCATTGCCAAAGATTTCTATATATATTTTAGATTGCGCCTCTGCCAATTATTAATTGGTTATCAGCGTCTAATTATCTTTATTTATTTAAATGATTTCATAGTTATTCAATTTAAGGAAGAGGTAATAAATGAATGAAAAGAAAAAGGTCTTCGAGATGTTAGAATTTCAACTGAGACATTTTATACGAACCCTTTAGGTGAGTCAGAAGTGCAGCACTATTTTTTGTAAATGTTTCTTCTGGTAACTATAGGATTTCGCCCTATACTAAAGTGCGTTGCTTACAGCTAATGAAACCTTCTTCAATCAAGTAAATTATTTGAAACTTTAAAAGAGTTCCAGAGAGTTAAAGACATAGAGGATTACTGTGGTTATATTCGAGCATTTTGGGAAAATGTTATCTACTATATCTTTAAAAATAACAAGGATCTAAAATATGTGCGAAGAGATTTATCTCATACCTCTAAAAGATCTAAACAGCGCTGGAAAAAGTTTCCACCGTGTTTCGCAATATTCTAGATGCGTTAACAGCGGTTTGCTCTTTTCTAATTTAAATTTAATGCATTTTACAACATTCTAAAGACACTATATAATTCCCTGAATACACGCATGCGATGCTAGATTCTACCACTGTTGATAATTTTGCTATACATGAAAATTGAGTTCGTAAAAAGACAAGCTATTTGCTTTCAAAATAATGAACTGTCAAATCTGATGTTATACAGGGCTTGAGCTCAGTTAACAGTTCACGCATCTGATGTGTAGTGTAATCTACAGTGGTGTGAAAAAGTCTTCAGACACGTTTGTTTTAGGGTTGTTTCTTATAACATTTAAAGATTTTGAGTAAATTTGGTTCTTTTACAACCGAAACATCCTTATCAGGTTTTGTGGTTTCTGTCGATTGCATTATTTGAAATAGCAATGCCATGGAGGTAAAGTAGAATCACTAGATTCTTACTCATGTTGTGGCAAGCAAAAGTGCTAAGTAAGTATACAGTGTTGGAGTAGTCTACATTAAAAAGATCGAATTAATTTGATCGAAATTAAAATAATTGAACGAGAATAAGATTGAAAGAAAATTGGTCGAAGATAAATGCAGAAGTAAAGAGTCGACGTTTATGAAATTCAAACTGGTATTTTATTTTTATATTTTAAGCTCATTCCTACTGCGCTTACCAAGATGATTTGACGTCGAGTTTTACCACAGTTGCCAAGGAATCGTGTGTGATTTCCACAAAATACTTATTGCGCTATTAGGAACTTTTAGCCATATATGTACGCTAACGGATGATCACAGTCAAAAATATCTTCAATAGAAAGGTTTTTTAGCAGGGTTAGGTTCCTGTACTCGTGTGTTACATAAGACCGAAGACTAAAGTTCGAAGGTGTTTGACTTTCAATCTTTTTTTTGTTCGATTAATTTATCAATCTTTTAAATTAGATTCTTTGAAATGTTCTTCAGATCGCCTAACAATTTTTATCATTTATTGTAGCTATTATTGGATTTTGAATCATCACACTGTATCATATATTATTATTATTACATAACTCGCTAATTTCTTGCGTCTAATGTTGCAAGACAGTGCATTTTCTTCAGAAATCCATTTTAAGACTAAAGCTTAGCGTAGAAAAATTTCTTGCCTGACATTACCAAGATGTTTCCAGATTTTCAAATATACTTTCTAATAAATTTCTAGAATTAATTGTCCAACTGTTTTTTTTAAATAATGTTAATGATGTCGTCTATTAATTTTTTAGCCTATCTGTATTCTTTATCGTTCACATTGTTTAGGTAGAGTAGTTTCCAAATCTCCTGACAAAATTTAGCCGGACGGCCCTACAGTTCAAGTTAAAAACGTTGCTAATTGTTATGCGTCATTCTTGTTTAAGCTGTTGGTGCGTTGAGTTGTTTGCCTTTTGTTTGCCAATCATTGATGCTATTGATAATTTTAAACAATTTTATTCTCTTTCAAAACAAAACTGAACCTAACCTAAAATATCCGCTAACGTTTGTTTTTGGAAAGGCATGATTTTTACAATCTTCTCTCTCTTTCTTTTGCGCATTTCGCGTGGCACGAGATTTGGAAACTACAATCGCATCCATGTCTAATAAATTTCTTCCATCCTGGAAGATCATTTTGAAATTCGAGTATAGGTGATGTATAAAGAAAAATTAAATTTTTCAGAATCTTCTAAACTTAACATCCAATATTAAGATAACGCATTTCTTCAAAACTAATTTAAAACATAAAGAACGAGCCTTCTGTAGTGTAATACAATCGATAGGTTTAATATTTTTCACATCAAGAATAATTATATTGAAATCTAACTGTTCTTTCTTTGTACTCTAAGTGCCTCTTTTATCAATCGAATAATTGAATCTTTTTCTGAATTTCATTTTGTTCTTTTGTTCTTTTCTCTTCACGTTTCGATTACAAACGAATGAGACTAAGCAAAGTCTCCCGCTTCAATTTTCTGCATGTCTTCTATTAATCTAGAAATCTTAAATGAAAGAACGGCGAAAATCTTTCAGATTTATTTGTATTATTATTTACCTATACATACTTTATGTACTATAAGTAAGCATCAGAAATTACTAAATTAATTTGAGTAAATCTGGAATTAATTCGGTCGTATTAAACTTAAATTATTAAAACCAAGAACTTAAAATCTTTAATTTTGCATCATTTTCTTAAAACTCCTTGAAGAATTTAACATTACTACTATTATTATTACAAAATAGTTAAATTTTCTATTAAAGAAAATTTAAAAAATGTTGAAACGCATTTTCAATTAATTTTCATAAGTTACAGATTTCTTAAGTTTCCTAAAGTTGCTTTCATTTCCTTGAATATTTCATCCAGAAACTATCGGATAGTGGAGTGGTATAACGGCAAGCATCCCATTAATAGTGTAGTATAAGCAACAATACCTACCTAATCTGGACATAACCTAACTCGCAGCAGCATCTCTAAGCTCATGTATATTAATGACCAGAACTGTACAGGCAAATCTTATTGCCAGCAGTAAGCCGATATCAAGGGACCGCGCCCGGCCGCCATCTTGCATCCTCACACCACCCTTGCCCCTTGGTTAGTCCCTGTCTCTGTCACAGACATTTCTAACCTTGGCTCTCCTTGTCTTCCCCTTCCTCTTGAGTCGATACTCTGCAGAGGCTCGTTGTAAGAACTCGCCTGAAGAATCTAGAGACTTGGAAATTGTAGCTCTCGCAATTTGAACCTTGTGCGCGTATAGCTTAAGTATCATTGTTGCTTGTTTCTTGAAGTTTTTGGTTTCTCTTGATGATTCTCGCGTTTATTTGTAGCTCGGAAACTTGAAGTTGTTTACTAGTTTTAATGCGACCGTTACAGCGTTCAGTCTACAAAAGAACTGAATTTGAAATTCAGAGTTTATTTTTCAAGAATCGATATGAAAGGAGTTTATTTATATTTTTAAACTCTTTGAAGAATAAATTGTAATCATTCCTATATTTTCAAGGAAAAAGATATGCGAATTCTTATTTTCCGTACTTCGCACTAATTCGAGACTAAACTGATAAAATAAAACCATAAATATTTTTTTAAACCCGTAGTAGATTTTACCAAATTTAATCAAAAATGATTTAAGGAAAATAAAAAGAATTTTTGCTGTTTAACTTGAACCGATTTTAACCTATTAGATTTACTGTTAAGAAATACTTATTCTCCGGTATAAAGATTTTAGAGGAAAATCTTAAGTTATGTACTACAGTCAACATTTAAATGTGAATGCTGGACTTGTCAACAAACAAAACTTCGAATTTTAGAAAGGTTAACAAACCACATTACCTTGAACCTTACATTTGTTAAAGCTTTTGCGTGGGCCGTATGAATATTTTCACTGCAAATTTCTTTCGTATATTAGCACTATAATTTAGTATTTGAGCTAATAGTAAAATAAAGTAAATATAATTTTTAAAGTTATTTACAGGAATGGCACTAACCAATTTGCCGTACCGTGAAAATAATTTCTTTCGTTCCAATCACCGACAGCTATCAGATTTTCAGTAATCTCCAGTTTTAAATTTTATTCATAAATTGCCTCCTATAAAATACTACTAAGCAGTCGCCGGTTAAATAGTGTTGATGTAGAAACATTGCCTGTTATTTTACGTAATAATTCATTAACTTACGAATTAAACTTCTTTGAAAATAAACACAAATAATGCCGACAAGTCGAAGTGTTAAAAACGCTTTTTATGGTTTACAGAAACCACGAGGTAATAGCTAAATTTTATTTATTGAAACTAATGCTATTCAGGGATTAAAAAGTTTCATCATGGTTTAACTGTTCAAGCTACGTTGTGATGTCGGTTTAAATTTGGAATTTTAAAGTTAGATGCATTTTCGGCTTCGATTTTGAAGTGAGACATAGTAATTCTTCTTAGTTAGACAGCAATTAAAAGAATTTATTACATTTTGTAAAAGTTTCTGAATTGGCATGAGTCAATTAATTTTAATTTTCAACAAATCTTCTTTTGTTTTGTAGTGTCCCACGCTTTCAAACATTTTTGAAAGTTGAGATTGTTAAGAACATTCAATTTTACGAATATGACGTTGTCACTAAAGTGAAGATAGGTTTGATTTATCCATACAATTACTTTTATTTAATATCATATCCTACTGATTATATAGCCAACAAGAGAGAATAAACATTTGACAGTTATGTTAAAACAACTGCTTGGTATATCAACTACAGAAACCACGATTTACCGGTATATTTAGTACAAAATAATTTACTTAGCGTTGTGAGTTTAAGAAGTGTCTCTATTGCAATCGATTTGGCTTATTTCAAACTGCTTAAATACAGAATTTTTGTTTCGATGATCCCAATATAATGAAAATATTTGCATGGATTCATATTTTTGGCCAGCACTGTATACAATAGTACGACATGCGCCTGTAAAAGTTCACATCTATTTCTTGTCGTTTTTATAGCTTGGAGCGGCTTGGGATGTCAGTCAACACGGAAACGATATCGTTTCTCCATCATTGCAATTTTCTTGTAAAAACGTGCACCATATTTAACACCAACCATGTCTCAGTTGTCGGAAAAGAAATTCATATAGGAATGAAGATTGATGAATGGGAAAAAAATGAATCTTTAAGGACACGCCGTAAACAGTTTTCTGATACAGAAACAACAAGTCCTACCTTGTTTTCTGCTGTAACGTTCCCAAGGAAGTTAGTAAAGAGTCCCAAGATTTTGTTCTCCTTGTCAAGCTTATTGTCTCCAAACGGGTTTATGACGTTTGTGTATTTTTATTATTTTTTATATTTGTTTAGAAAAATACAAGAAAATAGAACCATATCAACATACCATATGTTATTGGGTATTCCATAAATAGCGAATAAACGCCACGGTACTTTATTTCTCATTAGAAAGTAAGTCAGAAAGTCTTATAGGATTTTGGTCTCTGTATCGTATAGACAAAATGCTCCAAAAACATTGAAGGAAAATCGTCTTCAGGTTCATCAGCAAATTCTCACTACTCCTACCTTCTCCTAAAGATAAACAACCACCACCGTCATCAGAAGGAGTGTACCGGTAACTGGTCGTTCGATTACCACACGCATTACTAAACACAATCTGATCGCATATCTACATTTATTGCTGCCGAACATTAACACGAGACAGGGCATAAGATATTGTTTGAAGAAAGACAGTGAAACAATAGAAATCTAGAAATATCCTAATAACATCAGTCGCGATGCAGAGTATCTACCCGTCTGCATGACGACTCCGACCACCGTTACAGTCAATTAACACGCTTTTTGCGTATATAGACCCCCATTTTCTCCGTTCTTGCCAGAAAAGTTTTGCCTCTAGAAAGATTGATACGTCAAGTTATCGTGCTCTTCTTTAGTCTTCTGAAGAAGTTCCTTATGAAGGTGAGCGAAAGGTTAGCGAAACGTTGAGTATATATTATAATTCACCAATGACACGGTTGAATCTCGCAAGACGTTGATTTATTAATGACCCTGATTATAAAAGTCTTCGGTTTCCTGAGTTTATTAAGAAACAATGATTAGAAAATTAGAAACAATCTTCAAATAGGAAATTAAAATGCTCGTTTTTTTGTTTTTTAACCAAACAACCGCAATCTTGCTCTTTAACGACTTCGCGCTCAAACGATTTTGCTCCCAAACAACCTCTCGCCCAAGAAACCAGCGCTTAGTCGCTTTCGCGATGCGACACCCAAAGATCTAAGAACCTACAAATATTTTCTGTTAATTTTTACTTTGCAATGTCGAAAGAGTTTGTCAGCTAAATACCTGAAAAGTTGATCGAGTCCGCCCCGTGGCTTTTATGAAGTTATACGAATCTTTCCTTAGGCCAGAGACAGCCTGAAGTTAGGTCACGGGCCGCAGTGCAAAGTCTATACTCGGCTATCCGTTCACGTAGATGATAACAGTACATTGTATAATACTACTTGTAAACCCATCACCATAAACACTACTTTCAAGTCATCAAACAAATTCTAGCCATACTTGCTGGTAGAAGATAATCGATGTCCGACGGGAATTGATGGAAATCGGTTTCCATTCCGCAGCAACACTGACTGGAAATTCTATTTTAAAGAGTCTACAAATAATCCTCATTCTTGCAGGTCCCGTTTGATTCCGAGGGCATTCATCAGTCTATCGTTGCAGAACGCCTCCTTTTCTGAATCGCAGTTAAAATTACCCATGAAGAGTGCTAAACAAAGTTACCAGGATATTTTCCTTGAGATGATTTCATTGCTGAAGGATTGATTCCAGTAATTTCCATTTTTGCCTTGGACTACTCCAGATCGCAAACAAGAACGTTCAATTCTTTGGGCTAGAATGTCATGCGTTGCAGATGACGTACTGTGACAGATGTATGGATAATTATTAGACACAGAGAGCAGCAGACAATCCATCGTTGTGTTCGTTTGCTTTCTTTCTTGTCGTCTAAATTGAGCGAAAATTCTTTCGAAATCTTGGGAACGAAAGTTCCCCGCTAAAAAATGTTGCAAAGCAGATTGTATTGTCGGGTAAGTTATTGTCCACTTTTTTTTCTTCATTATGCCTCCAGATAAAAGTAATACCATGCACAAGTAACAGTAATTTATGTGATTGATGGCTACTTTTAAACCATAGGAACACTTTTTTAAAGAATTTATTTATTTATTGCAGTCCTTGTGCTGGACCCCAATACTCCAATTGAAATAAACCTTATGGGCTGAGTGATGATTAAGAGTCAGTATACAAATTCCATTATCATTTTCGTGTCATTTTGTGTTTTCCACTGTACTATCCTTAGTATTTCTTGCATATATCAGTAAGAATGTAGTACAAATAGTTTTTGCTCCCAGAATAAAGTATGATTATTAGGGACCAGAATTTCGATCGCCATTATGTTAAAGACAGTTTTGGATAAACGTTACCTTAAAAATTTTCATTCGTGATCTTATTGTTTTCTACCTTGTGGGTTTAATTGGTCATTGTTTCTTTCGAAAGCCTAATTCGAACACCCACCTAAAAACTTTGGTTTTTATCTAAAACCCTTTCTCAACCGACTAAGGTGATGTGCTGAAGGAATAATTCTTTGTTTTTAATCGGTCCAGCTATTTCTAATAACTTCATGATTAATTGATTAGCAAAACAGGTTTTCGTCAAGGTAAGCGATGTTTTCCTCCTTGATTTTCTAAAAGTTTGAATTTTTGCAAAACGATTCCGGCCTACCTTTCAGTTAGCTACACAGTAAAATTGTACGATGAAGAATAGATTCCATCTACCAAATATACCATTTACAACAAAGTTACTATGCATCAATTCTCTTGATATCTTTGTTAATCTTTCGCATCCTGTTCGAACCTAGTCGCTATAATATTTCCCAGAGTCTTTCTACCACAGTTCTAAAAGTTTATACTTTCGTAACGATAAGGAAAAAATGCAAAATTAATATATCAGTTTTTCAAACAATTGTTTATTTAGTAAGGTAAGAAGAAGCGTAACACAAGAAAAAAGCCTTTACTTTTTTCCATAGGATTAAGATTTTTCAAAATCCTGCAATTTCAAAATTATAATTATGTTTTCTTGTTTTCTTAAAATTTGGAAAACAAGGTGCAATACTAAAATGAAACTTTTAGATGACTTTTACCTTATGGCATCTACTATTATGCGAATTTTAGTTATCGATACATCCCTGTTAGCTTTTCGAAAAATGCATGTTACACCACTGTCGAGAAACATGATTACATCGTTTTGAAAATCTGCAAACAATTTAATGACAAAAATTACTTAGATTGTATTTTCATAAAATCGAAGTTTTCAAAGTAAAGTAAGTAAGAAATTTTAAATAAAGGTCTTGTATTGCATGGCCTAGAAATTCCTTAATATTTTTAGCAATTAGGTATTCACATTTGTAAATAAAGAAATGTTCTTCAGTATACGATTTATATTAACAAAAGGGTTAATTGCATGGCCTACATGGTTTTTTAATCTGATCGCACTGTATTATTTTGAGCGATCGGATATTTTAAGAACATTACAGGGCCAAATTAAGAATTAGTTGATTATAAAGAATAACTGAATTATTTTCATTTGCAGCTACAATATTAAAATTAATTCGGCCTTTAGATTCTCGGTATGTCTACAGCTTGAAGTCATCTTATTGTTGAATTTGTTTTTTTTTAATTTATAGAAACCGCTTGTTTCAAGCTATAAAAATTATTTTTCTTGTGTTTTAATCTTCCTGCATTCAAATTCTACATGAACGAGTTATAACTTACAAGTTACCTAACAAACTCAAAGTATTAAACCCTAATTGGATTTTTCCATGTTCGTCAAAGTTACAGTGGACACCTTGATTGTGTTTTGCGTGTCCTGAAAAATTACACGATCTGTGGTTGTTTCGTGTGTTGCGCATTGTTATTATTTGAAACAAGACTAAAAAAAACAATATTTGTAAAAGAACAAAACTGAAAAGACGAGCCCTACAAATTAAAGTTTGCAGTGGCAATAAATATACTGAACTCTGCTTTGAAGGGGTAAGAGGACATTGTTCCATTTTCGAAATACAACTGTTTCAGAATTTTTTTAGAAGTGTTCATTAAATTTCTGTTGATAAATACATTGAAAAGTAATGAACGAAAAGCTTGATCACGTCACGTAAAACGTTTCTTAATTATTTTTCTCCCTTGAAAGGTGGTTTGTTCTAAAAATGTTTACGTTACTTAGTTGTAATTACCAGACCATATTAATTTCTGAATATATCAACGTTGTAGGTTTCTTTCTTTTAACGTACCATACTAAATGTGTGACATGCTCGTATTTATTATATTATAATTAATCTTTTTAAATAAACAATGTTGAAAAAGGACTGGATTTCTTAAATGTGTCTAGATAACCTGAATTAATGATCACTCGTTATTGACAAGAGCTTTCGTCTCTGGGTCGTGTAGGTTTCCCATTAAGTATTTACATAGAACATTTTTTGTTTTACCCCAAAGCTTTCCTTTCATTTCGTATTAAGTCATTTGCGCTGTTTCAAGTCATTCAATCTAATATATTCACACTTCTACAAAATTCATAGTTTGAAATACGTGTTAAATCGCTTTTGTTGGAAGAAAATCTATTAAAACCAAAATCTGTACGCATATTATTCTACTGCGGCTGTCTTAAATAATTCACAAGAATTAGGTCATTAGACAATTTGAACAAATTGCACAACTATTAAATGTTTATACTCGGTCTGGTTTCAACTGCACTCAACTATAATATAAACCTCCACATCTAAATCTATCCCACTCTGCCAGTACACCACTTCAAAAGAGAAACAAGGATCGTACAGTTCGTTAACTACAAGAACTAATAAGTGCTATACAAACTAAGTTTCTAGGACTCGTGTTGAGGTTACAAAGTCTCAGCCACATCGTATTTCAAACGATTTTCGCAGAGCTTTTCAACAAATTGTTTGCACCCTCCTAGCTTTTATCTTGCTTTGACTTTAACCAAGCTAAGATTTTGCATCTCTTTTCCTCTTTACTACAACACAAATTCGTTTACGTGATTTTCAACCCGTTTCGTTCTAATTTTCTAGAGGAAATGTAAGTTTGTCTCGGTTTATTTCTCATGTCTAGAGGTTTTTACGTGATGTGCTTATATATATATATAACCATGTAAGGTGTATATATGTACTATACAACCGCGGAGAATAAACTACAGACATATAGTGGAGCTAGGGTAATTGTCCATGTTTACTGCGACATTTCATTAACTCAAGGTTATGCAGTTTAAATTTCACTATTTGCCCACAAGTTGATTAAATTAGTTTATTTGGTCAGATTCGTTTAAAATTAGGTTATTTACATTTTAAATTAATCTTCACCTTTTAAAAGGTGCCGAATATATGTTATTTGGAATCAATTCTCTTTTATTCTTAATTTACAATACAATTTTGAATTTGTTCCAATTTTCATAGCAAATGCCCTTAAAAAATATATAGAAACAGTTTCTAAATAAATCTTAAAACACCTGTGTCATTTCAAGTGCCAATTCATATAAAGGTTAAATAAATGCAGTTACTAATTAGAGCAATGATAGAAACGCTCTTGGATCCAATCATTACAATTCCATTAAGTCTGCTAACTACATCAAACATGCAATTCAGGAAAATACCGCAAACACTTGGGTAATTGAGAAAGGAAGTCGAGGGAAAATCGACCTTAACGGTCTTATTCACATGCAGGAAATCCATCACCTATCATATATAAAAATAAAATTGAAAATTACATTCTAGAATGAAAGCACTTGTTAGTTGATGACAAAAATTAAATTTTTTAAATAAACGTAGAAAATTAGAAAAAAAGGAACGCGCACACAATTAAAGTTTCTGGGCATGCACTACACGCATCCACGTGCTCATTCTACTTTAAAACGCGTGGTAAAAATGAAAAAAATTTGCAATACATGAATGAAACTTTAAGGGGTAACCGAGCTTTACTTACGGCAACGGAGGGATGAAAATAGAGTAGGGAGAGAACTCCGCCTTTTGGCCAATGGTAGGTTCGGGACGACGATCGATGCAAGAAAACGTTCTGAGATCGTAAAAAGACGTTTCTAATTTAAACTTAACCCGAAGTAGTGGGGGGTAAGACAAAACACTGTGGTCATTAGTCATTCCGAACGGTCGGGATATTAGTTTGCTATGTATAACCTAACCTCAACCTAGCAAAAATGTACTCTTGCTCGTAAATTATTTTGACACAGGACTCGAGTATTGGCTACTTAAAGTTTTGGCTTCGAAAACTACTTTCCGCTAATCGATAGTAGTTGACCACTAACACGAACACTGCGCCCCTACTCGTTAATGATCTAAGATAACATAACTAATTTCTATCGCCCCCTGAGGGCATTATGCCCCACGCAAAACATGGCACACGGATAATAAACTTTGTTGCTCCAGATATCCTACAAGTTCTCCCACCCGTTTGCACATTTCTTCTGTTTAGTTTAATTTGTTTAGTTTGATAATTCACTTTCATCTTAATTTTTCCACAAGGAGTATTTCTTGAAGTACAGTAACAGTGTGATATTTTACTTTAAAAATATTAATTTTATTCTCTTTTTCGAATTATTGAAAAAATGGGCGATCTAATTAGAATCGCAACCTATGTACTGATAAGGAATTTTTTTTATTCAATCAACTAAAATTTATAAATCCATATTCTAAAAGGTTTTAGTAAAATGCAAGAACTAGTGATATTATAGAAACTTGTGCATAAATCCAAACTTAATTCATATCTACTTTCATCCATAAAGAAAAAGTTTGATTGCGCCAGGACCTTGAATAAAAACCGCTGTCCTGTAAAATTTTATTTGTCTTATTCCACTTTTCGTCGAGCCTGCTTGTAATTATCTGTACACTATTTTGATGCAATATGTTGCCCAATAATTTTTTTAAATTGATTGGCACAATGCAGAAAAAGAACTGATGAAGTGTTTTTCTGTTTTCTTAACAAAACGCGCGCAAAAGTTTTCAATCAGACTCGTCTCGATGAATTAGCAGTGAGATAGGTTCATTCGTAGTTGTACCGTATGTTTCATGTAACCGATTGTCAAAAAAACTTTAGAAAAACTCTATGTATGCACACCATTATTATTTACTTTAAAAGTATCAATAAAAGTTACCACATAAATATTTATAGGCTAAAGGTCTCTCATTTGTGAAATTCTGTAAACATTTGTTTTTAAATAGGCACGTAGTGATTTTCGCTTTTATGTAGTTCGTAAACCAGAATTTGCTCTATGTCTGTTGTACACTACAAAAATGAGACAAATCAAAACCTGCTGTGGATTTTGCAATAGAAGACGGACTGTAGTGAAGTTCATTAATTTTAAATTCCGAAGGTTTGGTAAGATGATTTACTTCAAAAGTCTATCTGAATTATTTTAAGACTTACGAATCCCCGCACAATAGTTATTCCGCTTGTTTTGTTGGTTTTTACAATCACCGTGTACAGAATCTTTTTATTCATTTTGGTGGAAGGAATAATGAAAACCGTTACTTTTGAGAAATACTCTTGGAGCTATGACACCTTCAACAAGGAAGTAATCTACCATCTTCTTCAAAAAGTTGTACGTAAAAGTCACTGGGTGGTTACATCTTTACAATACGGAAGTCGTCAGATAATCATCTTAACGTGCTACCCAAATCACAAAATGATGAGATGTATCACAATTAGAATTAAAAGGAACCCAGGTAGATGTATATACTTAAAGCTTCTGTCATTACTTTACAGCGGAAAGTCGACTAAGAGTAGTTTTTTCTCTTCCCCACATCTTCTGCATATTATTATACAGAGTGAAGACAAAGTTAGGAACAAAATTTATAATTTTGTTATAAATTTTTTTTAAATACTTGAACACTTCGATTTTGTATTTCGGTAAGGCATTTGTGAACCCAGATAGATGTTTTTTGGCAGAAGATGTTCTTGAGCTATGATGTCATCATCACTTTTTTTAATTACAACCCCAGTGTTTCTTTTACAGATCTCGACGGACTTCTTCACTGGTTGAATGATGGTGAAAATAGATCCAGATATTTGGATTTTCTAAGGTTTGATTTGGTTCCAGCTCTAGCAGTTCTTGTCCCAATTAATAAAAACCCCGATTTGTCTCATCAGGACATCTGGTTTCAACAAGTGCGTCACCTTCTTGATCTTACATGGTCTGATAGATGGATAGGACGACGAGGGCCAATTGAATGGTCTGAGAGATCGCCAGACTTAACCCTGTTAGATATTTATTTGGGGGGCCACGTAAAATTAACAGTTTATATGCATTAGACCTAGCAATTTAAAAGGTTTGAAACAGTGAATTCCAACGGTAGACAATTTGAGCATTTGCGTTAAATTTTATAAATGATATTGTTTGTTTCTTTTTTAATTTTAAATATTATTTTTGTTAAGAACAAATGTTGATGTTATTAAACTTAATAAGTGTTTTTCTCAAAAAAAAAACTGTTATGTAAGGTATCAAACTTTTTACCAGTGAAGAAGTCTATCAAAATCTGTAAAGAAAACTAGGGTTGTAATTTAGATGATAAAGTCATAGCTGAAGAACATGATCTTTCTGTGCTTACAAAGCCTTATTGGAATATAAAATCGACGTGTTCAAATATTTTCCAAAAAAAAAGATTTATAACAAACTTATGAATTTTGTTCCAAACTTTATCACCACTCTGTACAGAACAATTCCCATTGTGTGGATGTGTTTCTTGTAACTAAATTCGATAAATGACAATGACCGTATGCTAGTCAGCTGTAGTGGAAGAGACGGTTCTAATACAAAGCTATGCTAGAAGAAAGAAATGGCTTTGAATTATAGTAGTATTGATCAGTATCACAAGTGCACTGTTACATTTGCGTAATGCCTGTTCAGTTGTTTGAAAACCTTTCTCAAACGAATTCATTGTCCAATTTCCGCCCTTTACAGATAACTCCAATTCAAAAATTTATAACAAAACAAATTAACATTTATTTACAATAATGAGGCATCTCAACGATTTATAAGGATAATCGGGTTATAACAATGATAACAATAATTTGTAAGTTCAAATACAATTGCGGTTCACTAACTATAACTAATTAGATGTAAGCGCATATACGTATCTATTTAATCGTGTACACATCAATGATAAGCAATTTCGGTTTCGGTTATATAAAGAAAATAAGTTATTAGGTCAAACACACCGAAGGTAGACTACATTTGCAAAATATATAAAGTATCTTTATATTCAGTATAAATGGTTGCTTTGGTCAAGGCCTGGATAGGTAAAATTCTAATTTCAATGGCTATGAGAAAGTAGCTTTGCATGGTTTATCTTAATTTTTACTTTTATCAGTTATTGCATTCTGCTTATTCAATCGAAAGAAAGCTTTCGCACAAACCTTGAGTCTAAACTTTCCAAAACTACAATAAAATTCAGTTTGTTCGCATAACAAATCGTCCCATTAAAATATTTTTGGCATACTCTGAATTCATATTAAGACATAAACTTCAATATATGAGAATTCATTAATAATTTATATTTTAGTACGTAATCATCGCTAGTTAAGTATGTCAATACTAATGCCACAATCGAAATGTCACAAAGACATTCTCTGTGCAAAACAAACGCTTGATTAATTAACACTATTAATACAGAAACGATTGGAAATACACAAGTCTGGATATTTGACGATCCTCCTCTCTTTAACTCGATCAATAGAAATATAACAACAAATTTGGATTTACTCACATGTCATGTCACTGCGTGTATAATGGAATGCAGTTAGTTTTTTCGGGCTTGTATAATTCCTGCACAATTTCCTTCTAATAATATACCAAATTACTGCACCACGTCACGTGCTGATATCGGTTAATGAACCATAAATGAAGGAAACGACAACAGAGACACCACAGAACTGACAATTCTTGATTTCCAATATTGCAGTAATTTCTATGTTTCTTTCCAGATATGGAAGATAACCAAAACTTTTTCACTACAAGACCATCAACAACATGACAGAATTATTCTTTCATGCTTGGTGCACAAAATTCAGTTTAAAACAAAACAAAAGCTCAATTTTCCTTTTTTTCCTATTTAACTAGAGACTTCACTCTAAACTTTGACTAAACTGTTGTATTCATGATAACACGAAAAATAATTGAAAGAAAAATTATTGCAGTAACATAATAATTCCACAAGTTACAGTGAGTTGAAGTAAAAATTACGTCGGGCAGTGAATAACTTCATATTCTTGGAAAATTACAAATTTTTAATACAATGCATTGAGTGCAGCCATCGCGAAGTCGCAAAATTTACCATATAAAAATTTAAACAAAACTACTTAGTAGAGCAAATAGTGTCGGCTTCTTAAAGGAAAGTTAGAGCTACGATTTTACAAATCTCTGACTACTTATGGACAAAAAGTAACTAAAATGTCTTCCACCGAAGGAGTTTTTCAAGAAGACTCCCCAATCAATACGTGTTGTCCTGTTGATTTAGCATTACCCTGCGTTCTGCTTTTTAATTTCATTCCAGATTCAAAAAGCTGATCTAGGTCTTTATAGAGTTTTGTCAAGACTCTCTGCAACCTATTTAGTTCTCTTTAAACATACGATGCCCAGGTGTCCCTATTAATATCACTGATGTCAGTAACTCTCCAAAAACACCCTGCGTTGTTTCAGAGTTGCTTGCATAAAAGAATTTTACTTGTGTCTAGATTTGAATTAGCAGACTAACCAACAGCAGTAGATTTATTTACAGCTTTGCTTTACGTAGGTCTATGGATACAACGAAACGTTCTTAT
>VTPC01090578.1:0-11757 GCA_011009095.1 Ignelater luminosus
TGTAATTCATATATTTCCACAGAAACAATTAAAAATAATTGTAATCAAGCTGGAGGGTAAAATTGTGTTGTGTGTGTCTACAAATCATAACACAATGGTGCTCATTTAGGATGTGTGAACCTAGCAAATTTACAACTGGTATGACAACACATGAGTGGTATATCAACGTAAGGCAAGATTGGAAGAATTTATTTAATTCACACTTCAGCTCAAAAAGTTTAGAAACATAATACCAAAAAGTTTCTTCTGAGGATAGATTACAGTTAAGTTCTTCAACATAGAATCTGTATGGAATACCAGTGTAAAGTATGCCTTGAAGAAAATCAAAAACTGTTCCAAAAAACATACCTTGCGATTTTAAAAATTGATGGGGCCATCGGTTTGTTATGGACCACTTGGTGTATTGATATAGGTTAGGGTGACAATATTTTTCCGACTTTTTTTTTCTTTTAAAGCTCACACCAAAAACTGTTAATTTGTAACTATTTGTCTTTTATCATAGTTTTCAATTTCAATAATGCTCATGATTAAAATTAATTAATTGCACTATAAAATAGTAGTTATAACGAGATCAAGTCTTAATATTAATATTTAAAGGTCGCTCAAAACCATTAAAAGTTTATAAAAATTTATTTTTAAAATTATTGAGCGACGTCTAAATATTATGATTTTGACTTCAAATTTTAGTATGTTTCTTTACAATCTACATAGAAAAGATTGAATTAGTGAGAAACTGAAAAACTAAAAAAAGAAAAATTGATTTCTTGATTGATCTTGAAGTTTTGATTATTTGACGTGTTTTTTCATTCCGTTCGAGTTCGGGTTTTCGGGGTTTTATTGTACAAATTTTTAACAAGATTAATAGTAATATACACTTTTCTACAAGCAAATAAATATTTGTCAAGTCAAGGGTTAATAAAAGACTATGGCAAAGTTATGGTTTTAAAAGATTATCGTATATTCTTTCTTATTTTCAGTCAGTTGTTTATTAATTCAATTGTGCCCCATGGTTCGAATCTCACAATGTACATAAATTGGAAACTTTCTGCGTGATTGTTATGGTGAAGGCTATTAGCTGCAAGTATATTTGCCTGTTTTACTGGTTATAATTCGGTCTCATGATTTGAAGGTTAGCCTTCTCCCTGCTCTCATCTCTTTCATGACCTATTTTAAGTTTAGGTTTTAGAGATGTTTGTTGAGCCATTTTTTAACAGAAGGGCGATAAAGAAAGGACTAGGAAGAAGAATAATCTTGAAATTATGCTTTGCGTAACCTTAGTTAATCTATTAAGTACCACTGTTATGTATATAGAACACCAACCAACGCTGAAGCTAAATTGGTTAAAAGAATGCCGTTTTACATTAACGCGCTACTGGAAAAGGAAGACGAAGAAACAAAACTGATTTATCTGAAAAAGAATTATTAGGTTTGTCGTCTTTACAATTTGTGAAAAATTTTTTGGCAAAGGTTTATATGCATTAATAAATTACAAAACAATTAGGTTTGCACGTTACACTAAGAACAATGTGATTTTTGAGGTCAGTATTTATGAAATAAAAACATTTATTGGTATCGTGTTTAGATTTGAATACGAAATCTTACCACCAGAAAAGATATATATAGTCCGCAGAACATGTAGGCGTTGATATCATCAAAAAAGTGATGGCCAAAAATTCTTACTTGAAGCTAAAATTGCTAAACTATTTTTTGCTGACAAAAGCACAGTTGGCAATAACGAGGTGCGACCCTTGATTGACAAAATCAACAAAACTTTTCAGGAATGGGAAAATTTAGTAAAAACATGTCCATTGAAGAAATGATTGTTAAATATCATGGTCATAATTGACTCAATTAGTTTATGCGCGAAAATCCGATTAAATTTGGATATAAATGTTGAGTTTCTTCACTGCACAACTTCTCAGTCTATACATGAAAATGTAATAACGACGATGTTAATTTGAATTTGGGATCGAGAGTAGTTATCAATCTTTTGTAATGCGTTACTACACCAAATGATCACTAGTATATTTTGCCAATATTAACTCGCATCACAATCAAATATGGTAGTATTCAATGCCTGTTTACTGTATAGAAGACTACATGGACCCGAACCTCTAAACTGTCATGAGCTTAGAAGAGCAATTACAGGGTTACCTTATCTAAAACTGGGCTTCAATGGTACAAGTAGAAAGTTACATGTCCATGGAGTAGTGCTAGACGTAAAATTCGATCACAAGCCACTGGATATTACACCGCGTAAAGCAAAGGCGCTGTCAGTACCAGGACTGCCAGAGGAAACCTATTCTAGAAGGAATGCGACGTAATTTTATGTGTAGAATGTGTTGAATCAGAAGGAATGATATGGAGACAGTAAACGGGAGTAAAGAAGGTTTTTTAGTTAAACTTGGCACTTTCTGCACATTTAGATTCCTCTCGAAACTTATTACTATTAGAGATTGTCTGATTTTCTGATGATATTCAAAGATTTCTCTTCTCACTTACAAAGTGAATTTGGAATTTGTTCAAAATCAGGGAAAAAAATTCTCTCTTCTTCTCTAGTTTCTTCAACATGCCAAATGAGAAACATTCCAACCGCTAGACTGCCATCTACCAAGTGAGTTAAAAATCGAATATCACCGAGATCGACTACACTATCAAGGATGCGGAGAACCATACTGTCCAAGGGCTAAGAATATAGAAAAAACAATTGGGATTGGAGGGCGAACGAACTGGGGCTGCATATGCTATCTACATACAACGGAAAACAAGAGATCAGAAGCGTAAAGTTTCAAACTGCGTGATTGATGTTCAATCTTCTAGCTTCGGCATTACAAGCCTTGAAGAATATGCATCAGCCAACATAGTTGAAGAACTGGGTTTGAGAACTGGCCTTAAGCCTGTCAAGCCTAGTGAAATTGCTTTTTTGGGTCAGTCGCATTCTGGTTTACAGGGTAAACTATCTCGTCTATAAGTGATTTTGCTATATTCTATATCTTCTTATGGAATACGGCTTGGCGATAAAGTTGAGCTTCGCTCGTCACCAAGCTATCTTTGATGACCTACAATCGGATTTTGTATAACGTTTTTGCAGATTGTTTTCAGATTTGGTATGTGGGCATAAATTTGCATTCTGAACAACTTTTGCTTATAAAATTTGTCGATATATCTCACGGAAAATAAGTTTTTGATACCTATCAAAGCCTGCTAGATTTTTCAAAAATAAGAATATTGCGCAAGTTAGTTTCTAGTCGAGCAGGGCTGATCCCCACAGGCTCAAATTTCAACTCGAAAATTTTTTGTCTTTCACACCTATTGTTAAGTCGATCTGGGGACACCCTGTATATGACAACCACAATCAAGTGAACTAAAATTAATAGTCTTTCTCCTTAACAAACATGAGTTTAAAGAACGCAAATGAGTTTGTTTCAAAAATTGTTGTTATTTCTATGAGTGGTACTTAATGGGTTATTTATTTATAGATTTCTTACAAATTACAAAAACATAATCATAAATTGTATGAAGTGAACCAAAAAAAAAATTAAACGCCTATACTTAAAACCAATCAACAGTTACTTGTCTGAACAGATAATAATAATTGTTAAGGTTTTATTAGAAAATTATGACCTAACAAAACAGAAAATTATTTGCTATAAAACAGATTTCCACAGTAATATTTTAAAACATAATGAGTGGTAAGTTTATTATACGACTACTAGTATTATTACACCCAAACAAATACTTATAGTATCATATGCTAACAATCTTCATAAAAATTTACACACAGAGTAGTAGTGTAGGCAAAATTTACAATATAAATGATTGATAAAAACAAAAAAAAAATGTTATCGCTAATCGTTTAACGGAATCATTTTAATGCCCTGTTCATAAAAGCAATATGAGAATTTAAACGATTTAATACTGTAGTGGACATTAAAACAACAATAATAAAATATGTTACCGTTATGTACAACGTAAACTGTTTTGTCTTTTAATTTCTCTTTCATTATTAACATCAGACTTCTTTGGAACTTACCTTGAATTTAATAATGTGTTAATTATCCTCAAAAATCAAGAGTGTTCTTACCTGAAACAAAAACGAAAGTTTAACTGAATTATCTAACGTTGTCTCTTATATGGAAGCTATTTTCGAAACACCGTGTACATAAATAAAAATTCAAATCGTGCAAATTTCACCATTGTAATAATGAAAACAATACGTTTAAAAAAGAATCTAAAAGTGAAAACTGCACGTTACTATCAATTTATTATTTCTTGGAATAAAAACGATTTTGAGATGAATTAAAATGTTGACAAGCAAAGAAAAAGATACCAAGAACAGATGGTTAAAAGCATCAAAAAAGAATCGAAGAAAGTAGTTACATTTTCGTGCCTTACGTGTATTTCCATATTTTCACGATAATTACCTATTATAGAGTAAACCTATCCTAATTGGGACCTTTTAACCCTTACAAGTTAAAAAAAGTATATAAAACGTCAAATTCGTGATCTAAAATACAACGCTGTGGCTATAAACTGTATGCAAAAGTACGTGCGCAGTGCCTAAGCATGACCTGTATACATCATTTTGTCACTCTAAAGTCACGATATCTCTTTATCTAGGATTTCCATGTCTATCTATCAAGCTGGGATTGCCATTTTACATTTTGCATCCCCCTTGGTTTAAATAGAGAATTCCATTAACAACGAACGGTATGGTTTCTTTATTTTGCTTTTTCCTAACAAACGTTTTTTTAATATTTTAATTCAAATTGTGACTTCATGGTGTGTTTTAGAAAGTTTATTAAAAGTCATCAATTGTTTGTTGTTTCATCGTGCTTTTTTCCTTTGAGTTCTAATAGATCGTTTGTAACTAAATAAGGTAACTATTTTACATATTATTTATGATTCGCTTTTAAATTTTTATGTTTTCTAATAGTAGAACAAATTTATTTTTATTGAAAACTAACTTCCTTTGTGGTTTACTTTAAAATAGTAATGTATAGGCTATAAAAGAAAATTGGTAAAAAAAATTTCAAATCATTTATCAACACTTCCTAGTTTAGGTTATGTGTGTTTCAAGTTGATCGTGACCCTAAATGCTAAATTCTGAATTTATGCAGATAATCATTTCTCTTGTTGAATAATCACATATAATAATTCTGAACTAGTCTGACTAAACCTTATAAAAGAATTAGGTAGAATTATAGAAAAATTCGTGAAGCGAGGTAGTTTGAATTTCAGATAATTGAGATGACGATACAGACAGCAAGCTAGAAAAAAAGCTCCTCATCAAATCTTCAAACTAAATGATCAAGTTACAAGGTTTCTTGGATCTGTTTACGAAAGTTTGTTTGGTTTACAACAGTAAAAATATTATTTGCATATTGTAATCAATAATTAAATTTAGTTAAACTCACAAGCATGATCTAATTCTAAATTAGCGTCTTTTAAACCCTACCGTTTATTCATTAATTGAAATTAAAAATTGAAATTATTATTCTGAACATGCTTTAGTGACTGACAATAAGATCCATAATGTGTTTTTGTTATAAAAAAAAGTTTTCTCAAAGTTTTAACAGAATCTACAGAGAAGAAATCTTGCTCTAGTTCAGTTCTCAGATACGTTTAAAAATTTCATTTATTAAATTTCAAATGTTTGGAGACGTAAGCAAACTGAGCGTTCCCTTCCCGATGTTTCAGAATTTTCCAGTACCTTTTTATACGTGAAGTCAAGGAGATTTAATAAATACAGCTAAAACAAGCTGGTTTGTGTATCACAAGCTACTGAATAAATAAACACTGTAATTTAAGTCGATATGATGTTTCTTATTGACAGGATAGCTCCAATACTTGGGTAACGGCTGTAGCGACGGCTAACACAGCAATAGGAGGTCGTGATTTACACGGCGGCAAATACAATAGCAACATACTGCTACCAAATATGTTGAAGGAATCAGGAAAACCCGAATAAGTTCATGCTGGTAAATAAAATAAAAATTGTAAAGATTTGGTTATTTCCTGTAAATTCTACTGGAAATCTACAAACTCCACTTTAACACAAAAGTTGACCATTGACGGTTGGAAGTATTTGTGTAAAAGAAGTTGCCAATCACAGGGAGAATTTATACCGTAATGAAAACATTTATAAAAATTAAAAGTAATATAGCAGCTTCTTAGAAATATTTTCAAAGCAGTAAGATAAAATAGTCTATTAAAGGCATTAGCTTCATGTGAATAGTAACAGAAATCTCTGCACTATTGGTTTATACCAAAACCAAATAAAGCAAGAAATCTACACTAAAAGTACAGATTATCTTGATGTTAGTAAGTTTTGGAAATGAAAAAATATGAGGTGTATAAATAAACTAATGACACTGGCACCGTAGCGTTCTATGTGGCAATAGTGGAGAACGAAGGTGGATCAACATGCAATGCTCCGCTAGTAGGAGGCTGAACTTCGTAGAGTTATTTGGTTGTCCGTAGGAATTTTCTCGTAAACTGTTTTTTTCTATTGAGTTCTGAAAATGAGGGATATCAATTTTGAGCAACGATGTGCTATTAGGTTTTATTTCACACTTGGTGGTGCGACAGAAACTTTTACAAAGTTTCAGCAGGCCTATGGAGACAATCTTTTGTCAAGAGCTCAGGCTTTCAGATGGTTTAAGGCATTTTCAGAAGGAAGAGAACAGATTAGCAGCGGAAGGCCTGCAACTGAGAGAACTGACGAAAATGTTGCCAGAATCTGGGATCTTGTGCGTTCTCATCGTTGCTTGACAGTCAGAATGTTCGGGGAACAGTTGAATTTGACTCTAACCACCGTTCATGGAATTTTGAGCAAGGAACAAACGAACAACAGGAAGGACATGTGCCTTGACTTTTTGAAGCAGTTTGAGAATGAATCTCATTTTCTGTAACGTGTCATTACTGATGACGAGTCTTGGGTCTTTCAGTACGACCCGGAAACGAACCGCCAGAGCCAAGAATGACTAATCTCAAGCCCACCAAGGTCAAGAAAAGCAAGAATGAGCAAGTCGAAAATCAAAACCATGCTGATTTGCTTTTCCGATAGCCAGGGAAAAAACCAAAAAGAGTTTGTGTCTCAAGGCCAAACGGTAAACCAACAATTTTACCTTTCTTGAAAGACTTCGAAAAGGGGTCATGCGTGTGAGACCATGCATCGAGAACAACTGGGCGCGCCTTGTCACACCGCATTTTCAATTAATGAGTTTTAGGCAAGTGAAGACATCCCTTTGTCTCCTCAGCCTCTTTATTTTCCCGACTTGAGTCCTTGTGACTTTTTTCTCTTTCCAAGATTGAAACATCACCTCAGAGGATGTCAGTGTCCAAGTTACAGCACTGATATGAAGAGTGGAGAAATCGTCTCCATCGCTGTATGGCTTCCCAAGGCAATTACTTTGAAGAAAACAATGTGGAATATAAAAATAAAGAAATTATAAAAAATAAGTTTCATTACCTTATTTACACACCTCGTACGTCTAAATATCGTAAGTCACTGACAGTAAAAGAAAATCATTTTAACAATACATAGAAAATAAAATTGAAAATATACAGTCTACTATGAGATGCATAATAAATACAAGAAAGGCAATGATAAAAACTTGTTGATATATATAGAAAAAAACAAGACAATAAATTCTCAAATTCGAAACAAAACTTTCAAACTTGTTTAAGAAAAAACTTTTCTCAACCAAATGCTACCAACAAAATGTACTTATATTCAATTATTATCATTAAAAGGAAGCACTCCCTTAATAATTCCGTTAAAGACTGCATGGGAAATGCTAAACAGCATTCAGATTAAGTCTTTGAAACAGTCCACGGTGGTTCCAAAACAGTATTTGCGGCGTCACCTGATGTATCCCCCCCCCACAAAAAGATTGGAAACAGTCCGTAGCAAAAACGATCCCAAGCTTAGAACCGTATCAACGTTGATCTCTTTCCAAATAAAACCTAAGGAATCTGGATTAAGGTGCCAGCACATCAAAGACTAAACCAACACTGGCTTGGCTGAAACAAAATGAGAAACACAAAACACAGGACAGGCTGTTCTAGAATTTATAGAGAAGATTTAAGCTCCATAAATAAATAAAAACAAAACAGTGCAACTTCACTACATTGGAAAAAACACATCTCTTTGCAAGGCATCAATCTTGTAACATAGGGTAGCTCACGAAGAGAAGGCGCAAACGTCTTCGATTACAAGAAACACAACACTTATAAAACTTGTCCTACCCTCCATGAATATTTCCGTCAGTTACTCTTCACGATATCGAAGCATTGAAGAAACGTGATATTAAAGAGAAGGACAGAAAGTAGAAGACAGCAAAGTAAAAATAAAAATTCAAGGAAGAACATTCGTACACTGATTCAAAGACAGAAAGTTTACGAGCAATAATAGGAAAAAAGAACAGCGAAAAGCCACAAAATATTTAGCTATCCTAAGAAGAGTCTTTGGGTTGTCAGATAGCCCGTTGGTAAGCGCAGCTCCAACCATGTTTGCAGTTGGTTGCCTTCGGAAGGCTAATAGATGGTATAGTCCGACTCTGTTTGTGTTTAACTTTGTCGGAAGGTTACTGAGACGCAAATGGGTCATGGGATGGTACACGCAAAAAAATGTCTTGTTGATGCAACAAGAAATTTAGTGGAATTTTGGACAGCAAATATTTTTTTGCAGTAGCAACAAATTAATCTGTTCCTAACTCTAAAATAAATTAGAAATTTGTTGTATCTACCAAAGCGCTGTAGTGGCAAGAACAAAAAAAATTATACTGTGTGACAAAAATATTTGCTGTTCTTGCAAAAATATTCGCTGTCCAAAATTCCACTAAATTTTTGTAGCACCAGCAAAACATTTTTCCGTGTATGACCTAAACTTTGCATTTAACTGTCTTGGATGGTTAATGGAGAGCGAAGCTCGATCTTGGGTCATGACATATCGATCGTGGGAGGGCCAGATCCGTGTTCCTATTTTCTTTCTTAAGAAGATTAGTAGAGGGCGTAGTTTGATCTTGGGGCAAAAGTAGATGTTGCGTTCGTATTTAGTTTTGTTACAAAATTTAAAGGAGGGCAACCGTAGACGATTCTTAAGAAAGCGTGGTTCAAACTATTTAGCTTTCATGGAAGCTTGGACTACCACAGGTGGCTTGTTCGTATTTCGTTTTCGTACAAAAGCTAATGAAGTGCAAAAGCTGAAGGTCGTCGTAGGTAATCCGTTAGGGGGTATGGTCCAACTAGTGTTCATCTCCTTTGAAAAGTTAATGGGCTCAGGACTTCAGCAGTTAACTTTCCAGCAATTACTGTAACTTATTAAACAACATAACCTATTATGAAAATGTTACTTTCATTTATTTTCTGCCGAAATGGGTTGTTAGCTATTCTCAATATAAAAAAGTACGCTAAGTCAGCACTCCAGCAAAACTCATTTTGCTAAGGACTTAGTGCAAAATAGCGGTATGTTCAACATAAATTTCTGAGTCCATTGAATGAAAGGCTAAGTCCTATTTTCAACCATCACGTAATCGCATTTAGTTCAATCACAACAATTAAAGGATAGCAAATTCGTGTACGTATTTAGCTTTTTTGGTTCTTAGAATGTTAATACAAGGCAAACACGACTTTGGGCTACCACAGGTACTGTGTAGGACAGTGTAACGCAATTCATGTCCATATTCATTTCTCTTCCAAAAGTTAATAGAGAGCGTAGCCCAACTACAGGTGGTTCGTGGGAAGGTGTAGTCCGACCCATAATCGTATTTGGTTCTATGAAAAAATTTAATTCGGGCAAAGTCTGACCTTAGGCCATAGTGAGCCTATTGGGGCCATTGCCCAATTTATGCTTGCATATAGGTTTTTTCTGGAGGTTAATGGGGAGCAAAGCTCGATCTTGAACTACTACAGGAGGTTCATGGGAAGCCGTAGCTTGACCTGTGTTCGTATTTACTTCTCTTTCAAAATGAAGCTTGACTCGTGTTGGTATTTAGCTTTTTGGAAGGTTGATGGAGGGCGAAGCGTGATCTTAAACCATAACAGCTAGTTTGTACCAGAGGGTATCGTTTCTATTTATGTGTAGAGAACTAGGTGGTCACCGCAGGTGGCCACACGCGTTTGTACTCCAACAAGAAGCCCACAGATATGGTGCCTAACCAGAGATGGTGTGCTGACTAGGGGGAGACCTAGCTGTTACCATAGATGTGAAACTACACATTGCGTTTTATCAAATGGAGTAGAACGAGTGTGGTTTAACAGGATGAAATTTGATACCGCACGAATTGGGCTATCCGGTCATCCCACTAAATGGTAACAAACATAAAAAATTAGGAATGGTTGTTCTGGTGAAACCTTGAAGGTGAGAAAACTGAGGAATGACTGAAGACTCATACTTTGCTAGAATTGATTAAAATAGTGTAGTAGATAAACAGTAAAATGTTTCTAGTTTAACATTACCAGGTAAATTAAATTAAATTTAAGGTTAACAAGATTTTGAGGTATTTCTCATATTAACACTCTTGAATTTGATATTCAAGCGAAGCGGTCACAATTTGTCATTTTAAAGGAAATTTTAATAAGAAGAATGAAAAAATAAAAATAATTTTAATGGTTATATGCAGAACTATTTGTGTCTGTAGCTGATTTATAACTACCTATAACAAAATCATATTTAAGGAAGACTAGATCTATTAAAATTAAAAAAAGTCTTAAATGTCTAGAAAATTATGTAAAAAAGCAAGTAACAGATACCTGTCTTGTAATCTAAATTTAGGATAAATTCAAAGTACTAAATTAAAGTAAATGTCTAAACTTTAAATTAATTTTGCAAAAACTGCAGAAACTGCCAAATATATTGGGAAGAAGACAATCTTATATAAAAAAAGTTGAATAAAAAATAAATGATAGCTAGTCATCATTGGGGTTATGTATAAAAGTTGTACAGTTAGTGTATATTCGAAAAAATATATTAGAGGATAATTTTTTAAAAACGAAATTTAATGTAAAATATAAACTAAAAGTAAGATAACTTAAAGTTGGTTTTATTCCTTTTTTCAATTTAAAAATTGAACATGCTAATAAATAACAAAGAAAAATTCAGGAGTTCCCCCATAGGAAAAAAAAGTTGTTCAGAATTAAGTAGAAAGTTATGTTGGAACATTCTGCCTTAATAGAAGTCTCGCTGTATGCAATTTATTACGTGAAACGTGCCTCTGCAAATTATACACAGTTAACCAAACATCTTTAAAGAAGGGCAATGCGTTTGTGCAAATTTCAATTTTTCAATATAAAATCCATTACATTAATAATAAGTTATCGATACGAGCATGCATACCAGAAGAAGTAGCTACAGAAGAAGAAATATAATAAAACAATTTTCCTTGCGGTTGCCGTACAGAAGAAGTTGCCTTGCATACAATGGGCAAAGTCTAGCGTCTGGAACTGGACAAGCGGATAGTAGAGCATAGAGAGAGCATATGGAATATATTTTGTTTTATTGTGGCACACGAGTCTGGATAATAAATAGTATTTTTATCATATCGACTTTATGGCCTCTTTATTTTGTCTCGCGTTCTTTCGCGTCTGTTACGGTGACATCTGAATAGCAACAATGGCCAAGGCCGATCGTTTATAACATTGCGAGTCTGTAACAACCTAAGGAATTCAAGATACTATTTTCCATGAAAGGTGTACTCATTCAGATATATTGCGTGAACACTTTTAGTTTTTATTTTATTATTATCAGACAAG